>NDXB01017724.1:36530-81869 GCA_002631895.1 Agapornis roseicollis
GGGGGAGAAGCATGGATATCCTATGAAGCTGTAGTTGAAAAGCATTCATTTGGAGGATATTAACAAAATGCCCCCATGGAAAGCAGGGGAAGTGGTATGTGAAACAGCAGCTAGATAAATCTAAAGTGGGAATTCTGAAGCTCTGGGGGCAAATCTGCTGCTGTCAGATCTCTGTTGACCGTAGCAGAATGAGTCAGTTTGCACCAGATGAGCAGGAGCCTTTTGGGCTCCCATCTGAGCTGAACCACTGATTTACGGCATGACACTGGTAGTCTCTTTGACCTCTTTATATGCCATTCATCCTACTAAGGAACAGGGGAAGGGGGAGTGCTGGGCCTTCCCCAAAACTAGATGATAGACCCCAAGTAGACTTTCCCCAGGCAAAATAAAGCATTTCATAGTTAAATTTCTTGAGAATGGCTGATGGGTTAGCTTTGTAATTCTAGATACATTACCATTACATGTTATCCAGAGCTCAGCTCCCAGTGCAGCTGAGGTTCATGCCACACATAACTAACCCCATTTGTTCTGCTGCCAGGGGACCTCCCTTGCAGTGGAGATGGGGAATGGCTTTATCCTACAAAAGAGAGCCAGCTCAACTCCGCAAGGAGTGAGGATTGGGAGACTGTGACCTTTCCTATGAAATACTTGGGAGGACGAATGAGAGGTAGCAGAGTCTGGGGAGGGAAAGTGTCTTCACCTGAGCACTGGGAAATAAAGGAAGACAAATCATTTACATTTTAAAGAATACAGCAAATGCGCTTGTTAAATAGACAGCGAACGTGTGCTCCTCATCCAGAGTGCTTTAGCTTTGGCACTAATGATCTGAACCACCTAACGGGTGAGACTTTCCTTACAGAAGCATCTGAGACAAAACATGGTCGTAAATAATCGCCCAGAGTAGCTCCACTCTGCTCTCTGCTTTGTTTCCTAAAGTTGCCAGTTATTGCAAATCTTGTATATAAATTCTGTGATGTGGATTGCTATGTCCATTGGGAAATGCGCTCAGGCTTTTAAACGCATTTCCTCTGGCCCTTTTACTTCGGGCTAAGCCCAAAAGTGTTTTATGGGCCTCATCTGCAAAAGTAATGGGTGTCTCTGAAACAGGTCACACAGGCTGCATTACACCAGACACAAGTCAGTCGCTAAGAGGGCTGCAGAACAGACTTGGAGTCTCTGAGACACGTCAGTCTCTAACCCTACAGAGCAGTAAAACAACACTTAAACCAGCCTAAGGATCATGGAATCAACCACGTTGGAAAAGACTTTTAAGCTCATCCAGTCCAACCATTCCCATACTGGAGTTATATCGTAATGTTTACGATATATGGAAACCAAACCCTGTGTGGCATTGCCCCATAGGAATCAAAACTCTGAGCAACAAAAAACCATCCTCCAAGGAGGATGTGGGAGCAAACAAGCCAGTGGGGAATGAGGATACTGAGAAAGAAACAGCAGATTATCTGACAAGAGACAAGACTGAGGAAAGAGAAGGAAGGGGAAGAAAAGGAGGACAGGAAAGAAGCAAAGCTAGAAATCAGCCTCTTCAGAGAACCATGCTGAATCGCACCGCAGCATCTTCCTTTGGCCTGGAAGACAGGGATGCAGCAGCTGCGCTCAACTGGCACCCACTGGTCCTCTCCTCCAAAATACCAACCATGTTTCTGTTGTCCCAGTAACAGCAATACCATCATATAAACACAAGCAAAGAACATGCCAGCATTTAAAGCCTGCAAGAGACCTACTCAGAAAAGGGTCATAAATGCCTTAGGTATCCAAAACATATCTTTCAGCACAAACTGCCTTAGAAGGGTGGTATGAAGGAACTTGTCACCTCTGTCAACGGCATGTTTACCAGCATCTCAGGATGGAGCCTACATTGCAGCCTCTTGGAAGGACGGAGGAGTCAAAGATGGAGGGAACTTGGCAAAGCCTGGTTTTCCAAGTAGGATATAGCAGAATAGCAGTTTCAGGGAGCTCATTTGAGCCAAACAAGGTGCGCTATGGCAGGCAAGTAATTCAATAGAAGAGCCCTTTCTTGAGAGCAAACAGGATGTCAGCAGCACAAGGAGCAGCTTTCTGAGGGTTGCTGCAATACCCTGGTGTTTTCAGGTGAGAAAAGGAGACATCAGGAAGGGAGATGGCCAGGGCAGGAGGCAAAATGCAGACAGCCAAGCTGGGGCTGCCATCATGTGAAGAAGCCCTCAGAAATAAAACCTTGCTGAAGGAGAAAGGTTCTGGCTTGTCAGGAACAGAATCATTGACAAAGAGACAGCAATGAGCATGATCCCAAATACCCCTCTAAGCTACACCAGGGATTGTTCTAACCCTTGGGAGAACCAGCACAAAAGACAAGCATCAAACCGCAGGCAAACCGCACACGTCTCCATCTCCCTGTGTAGGCAGAATGGAGGTGTTCGGTAAATCCCTGCCTGAGCTATCAGGGAAGGAGGGAAAAAAGAAAGGCACCCAAAGTTTCAGTCAATATTTACCTCTTGAGCTAATAAATTGTGATCCTGACCTCAACTAAAGTCAGTATCTGCTGATTATTAAAAGCAGGCACCTTTCTGTTTGTCCTCACTCATTGTATAACGAGTCACCCGTTTCCATTGGCAACTTCACTTTAATTTTGAATGTCTGAATTGAACGATCATTTACACTGCAAAGGCAGAAGAAAAAATTACTCTAAACCAGAGCTGTAAAACGTGGATTTAGGTTGCTATTTCCAGTGAATAAGCAAGCTTCGGCGGGGGGCAGAAGGGATCAAGGATTAAGCACGAAAAATAGCCGTTTTAAATCCTCTTTTAAATACCTCTGAGTGACAAGGAGCAGAGAGAGAAAAACCCTGAGCTGTGCCATTAAGTACAATAAGGCTGCAACTGTGAGAGGGAAGAAAAGACAATAATCTGGCCTGGCAAGTGAACTTGTTTTAATGGAACATCATTAGTCTTCCTCCTCAAAACAACCAAGAGCAACACCAGAATATATATGCCAAGGGCAACAGGTGTAGATTTCCACACACTCGCAAGCCAAGCCACAAAGAGCTGAATGAGAGCCATCATACACTTGCTGCTTCATTAGACATGGGCTTGGCCAGAGCTAAAGGGGGAAAATTCAAGGTCTTGTTCTCATTATGATGCAGTGTTCTATGTAATACCACAGGTGTGCACTGTGCTTTCCCAGCAGAAATCAAAGCACAGCCTCTCCCAGACAGATCAAGAATCAGCCAGAATCCCACTTTTGCTCTTCAACTTCTTGTTTTTCAATCATCTCCCACTGACTATAATAGAAAGGTTCCTTGCACTTACAAGGCTTATGATGCTGGAAGGATTTTTACCCTCACAACCCACTATGCCCATCCCCTTTTAAAGAACTAAGTCACTTTTTACCAGTTTAAGTTGGTCTGGCTTGGCATTATTCCCTATTAACCCATGAGGAGAGCAGCACATCTCTAGTTTGAACACTGGAAAACCAGGAGGAGCAAACTGTGATCTTAACAATCAGGGCTGCCTTTGTGATGCACCAATAAACCATCTTAGCATATCTCTTCTAAAAGCCACATTTATCTGCGTGGCACTGCTCCGATACCGTGCTACCTTGTTTTATAAAGACAAAACAGCTCAGTAAGGCCAAAATGGGTAATGTGGTTCTTATGGGAAAATGAGTACAGAAATGCTGTTTTCAAACCAGAAGATGTGATTTTGAGATGGGACGTGCATCCCAGCATTTGGCAACTGAATAATTATGTTTGCATTACCTGTCAACACTGAGCTTAAATTCTCTCTTATTCAACAAGGGGTACCTCAGTCAGACAGAGCAGAGTGGGCCTGCCTGAGCTTCACAAAAAGGATGTCATCATAAGTAGATTTTCCCTTCTACTTCACAAATCCAGCTTACAGTTCCCTTGCTACAAGCACATTTTACATTGAGACCAGCACACATAAAGGCATTCAGGCAGCCCACACCAAAAATACATACAACCGGAATCTACACCCATCTCCTCACATAAAGAAGCCACAACTCAGAATGTGACAATGCTGAAACTCAAAACATTAAAGCATCATTTGATATCCTCAGCCCTGCTCCTACTCAATTCAGATGTTTTCCACCATTAACTTGGTTGAAGTTCTTTATTTCCACCTAATGACCTGTATCAGCAACTGCCACCATGATCACATCAGTACCAAGTAGCCACGCTAATTCATGTGCCATCAAACAGCATGCGTATCCACAGAGAAAGGCTGGAATCTGTCTTGTGAGCAGACATGAATGAGGTTTCAGTAGGTTTGGATAAATCTGTGGGCGCTTTATAGCTACAGAAGATTTGAATCAACAGCCTTTACAATAGCTTGGAAATGGCAATTGATTTATACTCATCAGCAGACAGCAAATGCAATAAAGTGGGCCAAACACAGCTGGATGACCTTAAACACTGGTCAGCTTTGTGGACAGCCGAGGCCTTCAGGTCACATAATTTATATCAAAGTGCTAATATGCATGTTTCCTATGGGGCAAAACTAGGGGTGAAACAATTGCCCTTCCCTCCTGCATTTTTTAGAGCACAACATGCATAAATAGAGAGAGGAAATCGCCACGATGATGCCTGGTTCTGAGGTTATACAAAGTCAGGAAGAGAACTTCTCCAAGCCCACTACCCATCAGGCAAACGAAGAAGAGATCTGAAATCAGTCCTATGCCATTCTGTGCTGCAGGAGACATAAGGAGGCGCGTGGCAGGGAAAAGGTCCCAGCTGTGGGCCACAGTGGAGCTGTTCATGGCTCTGAATGCTATTGCAAGCAAAGCCACCAATGTGGAAGATATTAAATGTTATAAAACAGTAATTCAACAGTGACTTTTTCACACAGTCGCTGTCAATATGGGATGCATGTGATTTTAATTAATAAGGTTAATATTTTCAGCTGGATGGATTCCTGTTTTCTTCTGTGCTCTGACTCCTCTGTTATTCCAAGCTATAATGTAAAACGTAATGCACTGACCAGAGAATAATGGAAGGGACTAAAACATAAGAAACATAAAAAAACAACTCATGGATTAATATTAGCAAATGTTTGAAAGCATAGAGCATTTGCTGTCTCTATGAAGAAGTAAATCCTTGCTTTGTGCAGACAACACCATCCAATAAGGAATACAATCTAAATCTTGAATTATATAAAAATCACATCTTTTTTGTCCTCTCTAAAATTCAATAAATAGTTCAATAGATCTTCTCTGAAAACAAACCCCCCCAAAACACAGACATTCTCTATCCTTTGACTAAATAATAGGTGCTGGATGCTATTGTGGCCATGTAAGTCTAAAGTCTTCAACCACTCCGCCCTCATTATCTCTTCCAAAAGAAAAATGTTTATAATAATACATATATTGACTTTAGCTTTTTGTTCAATAACAAGATTTACTGCCCCACTCTTCAGTCAATTGTAACCTCTTTGGGTCAACAAATCTCGATCCTGATCTCAACAGAAGTCAATACGTGCTTATTACTTACCTCTGCATTTAGACGCCCACTACTAATTCTTATGGGCATCCCCTTGACAAGAAGAAATGAATACTTTCTCTTTAGGTTCTATACAAAACAGGCTTTCTGTGTTTTTTCAAGCAGGAAGTTTTAAAGCCAGGAGATTATGCTGAATTTTAGGAGAACAACATTATACCTTCATTTCTGGAATTGTTGAGCTACTCTGGCTTGCTTCCTTCAAAACGTCACAGAATGACCTTCTGGTAATTCCTATTTTCTTCCCACATCAAATGTAATCGAACCATCTGATATTTCACTGAGAAAGGCAAATAACAGTTAAAGAGCTGGCTGCAAGGAAAAATACACAAACCAACATCCCAGAAGAGAAAGACAACAACCGCTTTCTCACTTGCATCTGTATAAGGTTAACATAAAAAAAGCCTTGAAAGTCACTATCACACCTGAATTTTTATATGAATTGATTCTGCACTTACATGGAGTCAAACTTCAGCTGATCTATTTGATACCTAAAGTGTGAAACGCTTGTTATGAGAGGATAATCAAATCCGGATTTTGTGTCTTATATGTAAACAGATTAAATGGGTGTTTATTTACCATACAATCCAAAGGACTGGGTAAGAACCTTGTTAGAGAGCTGGATAATGAGAAATGTATTTTAGAGCACTGTCTCATTGGACTTGATTTGAAAACTGGATTACTTACATCATGCATTGCGTTCAGAATGCAAACTGAGAAGACACTGGTGCACAAGTCTGGAACACATGGTAAGGAAATGCCAACAGGCTGCAGAAGTTAGGTTCAAAAGCATCTGAAACACCTGCAAGGAACATCACTGTACTTGTCCTTACTACTTGTACATGCAGTATAATAATAGTTGTGTCAAACACAGCACACAACAGATGGAGCAACGACCCTAACCTTGTACATAATTATTTGGGTATCTTCAAATCCGCATTTCTGACCATCACAAATGGCAATCAGAGTATTTGTAGTTCCAGCAACGGCAGGATGGAAGGATAATAATTACCATGGAAAGGGTATATTCAAGGTGTTCATGAACATAAAATCAATTGTTAACTTCCTCTGTTCAGCCTAGACAGTACAATTCATATAACACTATTTAAGGCTTGATTAACACTGCATATGCCTTTCACTGTCCCATAACGTCTGCTCACCTGAGGTAACACGAGGATACATAATCTGCTCTGAATGCTTTCCTGTATCTGTCAGTTAAATCCCAGCATCTGAAAACCCTCCATAAAGTGAAAATTTAGATGAGGTTTATGTGCAGGAGATCCCATTCTCAACTTACTGACATCAGATTTCCATATACCACAGGGGATAAAAGCAGTGTAACCCACGAGAATCATGCCTGGACACCTAAGAACTGTGTTTGACTAACAAGGTGAGCCAATTCAGAACTAGATAGTTTTCCAGGCTCAACAAAATCAATATTATTTATAGGATGTGATAGTGAGACTAAAAACCATTTCTGGCTTTTTAAAAATAGATAAAGCTGCATTGATTTACACAACGTGAGGCATTAGGCTGCTCAGATACACAGAACTGCCATGTAAAAGATCTCGGTCAGAAACACCAATAAAACTCCCACTCATCTAATTAGGCAAAGAGCACAGCAGAAGGTCAAGCAAGGTTAAAGTGCTCTGTCTTGTGCCTGATATTCCTGCAGGATGACAAGTTATTCCTTATGACCAGCTTTAATGATCGTCTCCGACAGGTCGGTGAGGGCTCTGTGCCCATTCCCTCTGACTGCAGATCTCCATGAGGAAGAGGAGAAATGCAAGTTGAAGGGCAGACACGGTGGGATGCAGGCAGGAGTTATAACTAGGATGGGCATGACCCAGAGCTGCTGTGTGCAAACTCTCCATACATACCAAGAGATACAGCAAAGATCCACCTAAGAGGGAGAAAAGGCTGAAATTAAACTATGGTAGCTGCCACAGAAAAGAAGAATCCAGGATTATGGTTTCTATTCTAGCCAATGGTAAAGATTATACTTATTTAACCTGATAATTATTTCCTTCACAAGGACTGATATTAGCAAAACCATCTCCAAATTAAAACATTAGTGTGCTTGATACTGGTTAAAATGGATGGAGTTTGGACACCGTGACATAAAGGATGAAAATAATAAACACAGATGAAGTGATGATAGAAGCACAGCAGAAATTCAACCAAGATAAGTGCCACAGTAAGGGAAAGTGAAGGAAAGAGGAAGAGAATGGAAAACATTATTTGAGGGCAAAAATAAGGTCACAGGATGATCATTAGTATCTTATGATACAGTTACTATGAGGACCGTGCAAACAAATGTATACTAATGAATAAAATAGCAACAACAACAATATGACAATAATAATAATAATAATAATGATGTAGCACCAGCTAGATGGGAAGGTTCCCTGAAGGTTCTACAAGATGAAACCTAACTTTGAAATGGGAAGAGCTAAAGTGGTGCTTTACCTTCTGAAGGAGGTGGTGGTCTACCCATGGAGAGGATTTGCAGCCCTGTTGCCGTGCCATGGTCCCAGCTCTGACATCCCGCCTTTCCCAAGGATCTCTTGTGCATTTCAATATATCACTTATGTCTCAACACTTCAGGGTTTGGGTTCAAAGTATCTTCACGTTCGATGATTGACCAAAACCAGGACTCAGTGAGTGTCTTTATAGAGTAGAGGAGAGTGATGAGGGGAGGCGAAAACACTGACACCTTTGGGTTTGCTCCATGCCAACATGGGCACCTCTTATTCCCTGAAGCACAGTCCAGTTAGGATATAAAGCACTGTCACTACCTGCAAAACCTGATCTCCCTCATCCACTAATTCCTGTAGCTGCAGAATTAATGGGACTGATTGCAGCCAGCATTCAACCTGATTACATTTTAATTAAATACGTTCAGGTGTAGCAAAGATTTCCTACCCTCAGCATTTCAGGTGACGAGAGATGATGAGGCTGATGGAGCTACCAACGCAGCCAACTTTTCAGTGGGGTTCTGACTGCAAGGGTTATCATTACAGGAACCTCTTGAGTTCCAGCACGTATTTCACCGGCAAAAAGCAAACGGTGTTATTGTGCTATGTATTCCGTTCAAGTTTCTCACTTGAAAATAGTTATGATTGTCATCCTTGGCCAGGTTTAAATTGACATTTTTATCACAACATTCCTGGCGCGGTACCGCAAGTTCCTTGCTCGTGAGTAGCTATCAGCTGGCAAAAATACACGAGAGGAGGTTGGCTGATGAAAATTATATGCCAAGCGCTTTGCAGGGACTAGAAAATAACCAAAAGCAGGCAGAGGTAGCAAAGCCGCTTCGTAAAACACGATGCTTTCAGAGAAAGGAAAGTTGTGCATGCATCGAGTCGTAAATCACACGTCTTCTTTTAAGGCTGGATCGTCCAAAAGCTAGTAATTAAAACGGGGAGGGTGAGGTTGGTCAGGTTTCGCACCACAGCGCGCTCCCCGAGCATGCTCAAACCCACACTTATGAGATTAATTTCTAAGCTCTTCAACTTGGGAACCTCCAGGGCTGATGCTGCCTGTGCATTGTTTGCATAATGCAGGTTTATACCGCTAAAGCACTCCCTATAAAGGGATTATTTCCATGTTTAGCGCATTAAAGATCCAGCACAGCCCGCAGATCCTGTGCTGTGCTTATGCCTGAGATAGCAGGTAAAGTGCCTATCGCTCTGATTATCCGTGCAGCAAACGCAGGACCGCGGATGTTTTGGGAGCCAGTGTCCCCTTAGTGAAATGAATTCCCCAATGGTTTTATTAAAGTCTGCAAATTGCATTATTTTCCCATCATATTTGAAATATTGCACGTCCTTAATGCTTGCTCTAACCCATGGCGTGCCATCTTCCCTGGGGTGTCTAGACATGGTGCCTTAGATTTATGTGTATGATCTCAGTGTGTTACAACATCACTCCTGACTAATGCATTATTACAATACTTACATATATTCCCAAGCGTCACTGTATTGATTAGAAAATCACCAATCTGCATATGCACACCATCTGTGCTGCAGAGAAGCAAAACACGCAGGATAACGTTCGCCTCACTCAGAGGGAAATTCAGATACTGCTAAAAGAACAAATGGGAATCGTGTTTTATGCTTTGTTTTGTGAAATAACAAAGAAAATGAACTGTGCTCCTGCCAAACAGCAGCCCATGCCTCTGACGGTTTAAAACACAAGCCTTTTCCTCCCTGCACAGCAAGGAGATCTACCTTCAGTAACAACAAGCAAACAATCTGCCCTTTTAGAGATAGCAAATAACATGGAAGGGGAGCACACTGCTGCAACGAGTTAAAGAAGCCTCAGCTCAGATGCAAGCCTTCTGAGCAGAAGGGGCTGTAGTCAGCAGCAAGCCCTTTTTCAGCTGAAAGCTGCAAGAGCAGTTGTAAAAGATGAATGAGGCGCTTGCTTACCGGGGTGAAATGCTTTTAAAGGACAAGAATCTGCTTAGCTTTGATTGATTGCTTGGCCCAATACTTTCCTTTATAAAGTTTATTGACTACAAGCCCATAAATCAAACAAAAACAAATCATGGGTTCAATTTTGGGGGCACTGACATCCTGCCATCTTGCAGCAATAGCTTAGAAGTCATAGGGCAGCGAAGAGGAGGGATATGGGGGATCACGGAGACAGAAGCACCTATTCCAGGTAAATTACTCCTTCAAATGTTTGCAAATGATTATTCACTTGTGCCCTATAAAACCTTTTACGCCAAGAGGAAAAGGCAGGCAACTAAGCAACCCAAAGAAGGGTCCTTAAATGCACAATCCACAATGCTGTGTGCCTCTCCAGTGCTGCGAGACCACAGTTGCATTCCCACACATCCCATATTCTCTGTACAGATGTTCCATTTACAATTTAAACTATCAAAGCAAGAAGCATTTTTCTTTCAGGGGGATTTGAGGGCTTGGGAAGCTCAAAATCTCTATTCTGAAACACCCTATTGAGTTGCATGTAAGGAAAGCACTAGCCATAGATCTTTCTCATACGGGGCATACGGTATAATATGACAGCATGATAATACAGATTAATTTGTGCTGTTGACCTTGACGCACTATTCTATTGTGTCTTCTTTTAAAGTCAGCACTTGGGCCAGTAGAACATCTGGTGTTTAACAAGAAAAGTCCCATTCTGAAGCGCTAAATGTGTTGAAACAAATGCTACTGTACTACCATTATACAGCACAACCTTCCTGCTAGGGGTCTCGTTTCAAGGCCACCCTGCCTGAACTACATTATTCCTAGTGGTTTGATAATTCACATCTTGCCACAGTACACAAAATACCTAATTATCAAAAGCAGCCTTTGAAAAGCTGGACTGTGCTCCATGTAACCGGGACTGACTGCAGTTTGTCTTTGGAGACATCTGCACACTGCTGAATGTCCTGGCCTTAACCCAGCAGAGCACTTCAACATGCACATGTATTTATACACACAAACAGCCCCCTCTGCCCCCATTTTAACAGGCCATGCTTTGCAGTTATGTGCATGCTAGCCCATCTTGCTGAACGTATAAACCAGGGTCACCACGTCAGTTGTACAGCACTCAGGGTTGTGTGTTCCCCATCTTACACCCTGTCCTCAAATCTACTGCTCAGTGCATGGAAAGGCAGATGCAGCCTTTTAGGAGGAGATTGAAGATCAGGGAGATGGACAGAGCCTTGGGTGCCATGGTTTAGTGTGATGTGTCCCTGCTTCTGGCAGGGGGGTTGGAACTGGATGATCTTAATGTCCTTTCCAACCCGAACTATTCTGTGCTTGGTAGCAAAGAGTAAGCAGTTTTGTTTCATGGTGTTCAATATGAAAAAGAAACAGCAAAGGATGATGGCTCTGTACTGGAACGTATCCCAGCACCTTTCCAGTACTCTAACAAGCCTGCTTTCCCCACACTTCTATCACTAAGGACGAACAGTCTTCAGAGGCCTGATGACCTGAAGCAGGTCACCATGTCTATCAGCATGTCAGCTTAGAAGGGAGGCACAGCACCCAAGCTGGGCCTTTCCAACCGTGCTGTGCTTGTGCTCTCAGTCACAGTGGGCTGATTCTTCACCACTTCACAAAGCCAGTGGTCATTTATGCTAGAGCAAACCAAGTACTTCTCTGCTTTTTCACCTGATATGCCTTCACTCTGCCCGCACAGGCAGAAAGGAATTAGCCCTGAGAAATGCACCAGTAGCTGACTAGCATGTACATGACATATTAACCTATTCTATATACATCTTTGTCTATATATATATAGATAGATATATGGTGGAAAAAATCCCCAGCTGGAAAATTACTATAGGCATGTATGAACTAAAACATGTGAGTCTCAATGCCCAAGAAGGGACCAGTACCTTCAGCTGGTTGAGAAAAAGGAACAGTGCTAAGATGAGCATGCAGGTGTATTTACAGAGAGCAAGGGATGCACATGCTGAGCCAAGCAACGAAGGGGCAACAGGAAGAGGCTCGAGGTCATTCAGCCCAGAAACTGCCTTTAACTCCCAGCAGGGCTGGAGGAGGAGGAGGAGATGGCTGCTGTGCTGTGACTTGGCCCAAGGTGAAGTCATTAGTGGTTGTTTTAAATGAGGTTTCTGCCATGAGGTCCCAGCTGATCGCCATGAGAAGTTTATACGTGGTTACTGGAAAGAGGAAAAGAGACTGACACCACTGAACAAGAAGACAGCATCCAGCAATCAGCTGCCAAAGAACTAATCTCATTAACTCCTCCTGAGATTGCAGCCGGCAGCCGGTGGAGGACTGAGCACAATGAGACATCTTTTAAACCTTATTTTGCTCAGGCCCTCTTCCTGATCTTTTCTACATGTTTGTTCTGCAGCTCCTTAGAAGTTACAACTGCCGAAGGAAGAAGTGAAAATCCCCCCAGGGAAAAAAACTGGGAACCTGCTCTCCTATGCAGCTTCATGCCGCTGGGTCAGTGATTAACAAAGCCAAGGTCCTACTGCAGGGAAGCTAAATGGAGTTCATTATGGACATGAAAGTTAGCAGGGCCAGAAAGGTGAGACTATAGGAAAGAGGATAAAATAAGAGCCTAACAAGTGTGGATTTTACTTCCTCAGCGCAATAAGGACAGCTTTTAACTACCAACTCCTCTAAAAAATACATATATAGGTAACAGTGCCTTTAAGAGAGGTACTGTGCTATATACTATACCAGTTTCTATATATACTCTGGAATATTAAAGTTATAATGCATTACTTAAAAAACTCAGTGTTGTGCTGCAATGAGTAATCTTTATCTTGTAGACCGAATACTTGGTTTTGCACTTTTCTCTGGGGAAAAAAAATAGGAAAATGGAAAGAAAGAAGAATACCACTGAAGTGGAGCAATGCTCCTAAACTTGGATCAAGATATTTACCTCCAAACCCCACTAAACTATGAGTTTGAGTACCCTGGGGATGGTAAAAGAGGATGTGCTTGGTCCTGCGGTTTGCAAGCGGTAGCCTGTGTCTCACTTGCAGATGGTATCTGGCCACACGCTGCACCGGTGCACATATGAAGAGGGTCAGCTTTTACAGTGTGTCCTATTTTCACCCCCAAATTGACAGTGAGTAATCGCTCTTTCAGGAATACTCCTGATTAGGCCATTTCCACTTACCTGATTTTGCACTGGCATTATCCCCCTGTTCCTGTCATGTGCTAAGAGAATCTGAAGTTTTCTGCTACAGCTGCCAATGTCCTGTATCACCAAAGAGCCCAGGTTGCTCCATCACAATCCTCCCAAGGTGATGCTCAAGTAGGTGCCAGTCCATTAGTGACCATGGCTCTGCAGAAGCTGCTTAGAAGTAAAGCCTACCTGTAACAGGTGTATGTGATGGTGAGGCTACAAAATCAAGTACTTTTCAAAGCAACTTATTTGATTAGCCTAGAAAAAAACAGGCCCAAAGAGTTACGAGACACAGCAAACAGAAGACCCAGCATAGCTTCTGGCCATAAGGAATCAAAGACTCCTGAGAAGGAGTGGGCAGGCAAATACCTTTATCAGCACATACATCCAGTAGCTTCAACGTGTAAATAGGTGTTTTCAGGGAAGCTAGAGGATGAAACATGACTTGAGGTGCCTGATTCCTGACACCCAGAAAATCGTATAGAAAAAGGAGGGTGGAAACCAGTTGTTGAATTGAAAATGTATTACTTGGTGCCTGTAAGTAACAGCCTCAAGGATCTCTGTGCAGATTATCTCTGTCAATAATTTTAACCATATACAGTATACTAACAGCTTTCCCTTTATTCCTTTTGTGGCCAGTATTTTAGTGTTACATAAGTTATACTTCTGAGTTAGTCATCACAGTTGCACCAATCTGGGGGGAAGGGGACTTCAGACCTTTTATGAGGTACCATTTAGGAGGTGATTTGTTGTCTAAGCAACCCTTAGGATAGGCAGGAAGAATCAGATGGTAGAGTAAATTAATGTGGCATTAACTTGCTTCCAACAGCTTGTTAATGGAAGTGAATTCAAAGAGCAGCACTTCCTAGAAGGGGGAAACAATTCCCGTTTGCACTACTGCACAAAACCAACCCCAGAATAAAGTGAGAGTATGGACACAAAGAGTTACTTACTATGAACACCCCTGAACACCTGCAGTCCCAGTAGAGGAAACAGGGAGAGAACAAGGCACATCCAAGTAAACTGGGCAAGGAAACAGACAAAAATATTAACTTCGATCATGTTTTAAAAGAAGACTTTTGATGAAACTCCCTCAAACCTTACAGCCACGTTGTTCTCCAGAAGGTAAAGGGCAGTTTAAAATAGGGTTCTGTGACTGAAAATCAAGTATTTAGGTGAAAATCTGGCTTGCAATAGCAAAAAATACCCCCTAATAACACCACTATAATAGCAAAACCCACCATAGTGAATGGCACTCTGTGTAAAGAACACTGCTAAACCATGTAAGGTCCTAAAAATACCATGCTTTTAACTTTGCTCCCACTGTTACCCATTCTCAGACTCAAAGAGAAAATAACCATAGAATCACAGAATAGTTCGGGTTGGAAAGGACCTTAAGCTCATCCAGTTCCAGCCCCCCTGCCATGGGCAGGGACACCTCACACTAAACCATGGCACCCAGGGCTTCTTGCAACCTGGCCTTGAACACTGCCAGGGATGGAGCACTCAACCGAGTTTGTTATTTTGCTCAGATAACAACAGTTACAAAACCAGATTAACTGTCAGTATCACGAGTTAATATCACCGAAGTAGAGAGGCTCCAATAACAGGCTTGGGCCATAAGCAAAGCAGCAAGCTTATGCTTTGACCTGCGAAAGGATAGCTGCATCGCTCGGGCAGAAAACTGCTGACATAAAATGGGATGGCTGTTTAATAATTCGGTGTGCTTTTACAATCATCCCCATTTTGTTTTGTTCTACACACAGAGGCAGCGTTTGATGTTAAAACATAACACCCTCGCTACACAAGCTGATGCTCGTGTTCAAAATCTACAGCTTTTAGCTCATGCTTTCAATTCCCCTCTTTATTCTCCTCCTTTCTGACGGTATAAATGATAACACGGTTTCAAGTCACTGCTCCTTCCCTGGAGTTGAGCAGAATTGAAAAGATCAAAGTTAGTGTCATCTTGTTCAAAGGTGAAGAGGTGAAACCTGATGTGTGCCGGAGGATCAGAGCAAAGAGAAACGCACAAGGCTTAGTGTGCAACACCTGAAGCCCACTTTCATCAAGGTACCTCATTTTCATCTCAATGCATTTGATGGTAGAATCTGGAAGAGCACGGGATTAGTTTGGTTACAAAGAGAAGAAACCCAATACTGAAAAGTAAACATCAGTCCAAGGTGAAAATGATCACATTTTTGCAGTTCATCATGTTAAATTCTATACTCCTTCCTTACGCAGCATTAACATGATCAAGACGAAGCCACTGCACCCACAATGTTCCACATATTGTAATGCTGTTGATAGTTGAAGAGTTCCTTGAGAAACACACCGTGTTTTCAAGGAGGCTGCAGACAGGGTCATCTAAAAGGGTGGGGGTTTTCTTCCCATAAAATGGTCGTGTAACTGATGTGCCCTGACATAATGCATCACGATGAAACACAGCTGCTAAAAAAGAACTTCAAATGATGCCCTTTTTCTGGAGAGGGAAAAAAAGAAGTGATAAGAGAATAGGCCCCTTTTCAGCAAAACCTTTTAAAGGTTTAAAAGCACAGCAGCCAGTAAAAAGGTTCTCAGGTAAAGGCTTCTTCCCTCAATTTTGTCTAAGTACCGAGAAGCTAAATGGGGGAAAAAGGGTATGGAAAATAATGCTCCAGTCTCTGTGAGAACTGGAGACATCCTAAACCCAAGAGACCGTGACACAGGAAGAAAAGATTTTAATGTCCTTGCCCTACCACAGCAGTTTGAAGCACACAAGAAGATCCATTTCCTAATTATTGGGAATTGTGCTACATTACACTAGGAATGCTGATCTGAGACTGCTTTGGCACAAACCTGGACTTCAACTTGGCAAAGTGGGCACAAACATGTAGGCATTCAGGAACTGAACAGAGATACACATTGTAATTTTCCCTTCTTGAGCATGAGTTTCTTTTGCATACGTCCTAGGGCTGTTGTTATAGGGCTCTCCTAAAATTCCAACCCGGACTTCCCTGCCCAAAAGCAGTATTATGGTATAAATGGTCTATTACAGTCCAAACCTTGACCTGCAAATCAGGTCTGCTCAACAGTACTATAGAAGACTTATATACAGCCCTCCTAGGAGCAATCCCACACAGCTACCTGCCAAAGCCTATTTCCCAAGGATGCATTCAGCACATCCACACCCAAATTCCCACTTTGGTTTCCTTTCAAATCTCAACCCTGACTGACAATCTGCTGAACAAGGTGGTTTTGTCTTCCCGTGGTAGCTCCAGGAAACAGAGCATGTGAGGATGCTGGGGTTTGCAGGCTGGGGTTCAGGGACAGGATGGAGACAAAGATGACAAGACACCCAAAGGAGAGATTAAGAAAGCACATGCAGAGAGAGGCTACCTCTAGCATAACATGTGTGCACAATTAGACTGGATGCAACTGAATCTGTCATCAAATTATTACTTTATCCTAGGTCAAAAATGATGTTCAACCTTCAATACCTTCTGGACTGTCAAGTGACACACATTCCTACTGGTTTTCCTCTTGGCTACAGAAACATCTAAGTCCATCTATCACAAAGCATAACCTAAAACACACATAAGCAGGTCCCAAAGAGGTGACATAATCTGCTGGTTCACACATGTTAACATAGGGCTTAGAGGAGAGGAATCAAGTCCTCGTCACTCCCTCTTTCAGGACACCATTTCTTATTTTACCTTAGAAGTACCGAAAGAACTGATCTATTGTACTATGACCATTGCCAGCCTCTTGAGCAGCTAAAAGTGCTGTACATAGACTAAACCTCTTGACAACAGGGAATCTCTTTGTCTTTCATAAGGAATGCTGCATTGGCATAAGGTATCTATGGCTCAGTCACGTTGTGCAGCCCAAAGCGGCTCACTTGCAAGCAGAGGTTGTACTGACTGTGTGCCATGATGCTGGAGTCCACTCTGCATTTGGGTAGCAGCAGTCATCCTTGCTGCTTTGAAAGGGGAGACCAGCTGGGATTCCAGTCTTCTTCTGAAGAGCTCTGCAGAACTGGCTCCAGGCATTTCTTCAACCAAACACTTCTGCAGTACTCAGGTGCTCCCAGCAAACCTCCTAAGCTCCCCTCTACACCGGTGTTTTACATACAGCATGCATAATGCCCTGTGAGCATAAAGAAGGCATTTAGTCACTGAAGACCCCACCAGCAGCGCCGTGTTTTGAGGTCTGGCTTCTCTTTCCTTCCCAGTTTTAATGATCTGGCCCATTTGTCTGCACAATCACAAACAGGTAGTTGCTATTCTGGTACCCATGCCAAAGGCTTGCAAGGTGGGAGAATAGGTCAGATGTACCTCACTGCTATTGTTCCTTTCTGTATTTGTATTTGTTCTGGGTTGATGATCCCATGAAGGGCTGTGTCCATGAATCCCAACTGGCTGAGCAGTGCTAGTTCATGGCAGGGCAAGTCCAGCGGTAAGGAAAGCAGGGAACATAATGATTTCAGTTTCACTGCACTGCTCTGCTTCCTGGGAACCTGCAGGAGATGGGCGCCTGTGTCACACTCATACATCCAGGCACATACAATGCTGGAATTTCTTACACAGCTTTAGGTCTCCGGGAAATGTCAGCCTAACAAACACGGGGATCATATTTACTATTTGGCAAAAGATATGAATTAAGCAGGAAAAGTTAATGAAAAAAAGATATTTCCCCAAAATGATGCAACAGGAAAGAAACCCCACCATTTCTTTTTTCTTATTCATGGGTCTATGAATGCAAAATGCCATGGATTCTTCATCTTTAATACCTAAGGGATTTATAAGCATATTGCATCCATAAAGCTTGCTTCATCAGTACAGTACACAGCCCAGATATGCATACTTAATTACTCTGAAAGTAATTTACTTGTACAGATGGTGGTATTAGAAGGTCTTACTTGATTGAAATTACTTCTATTTGAAAAAGAATGTTATTTTGCTATGAAACTTGAGTGCAGAATTCACTCTCATTACAGGTGAATAATACTTGACAACTGTAATTCATCGGTGACTAATCTAATACTTCCTCAAGAAACCTTTTGCTTCAAATCTTACAAATCAGAGCATCCCCTTTGAGGCAGATCTACTAGCATTTCATATCCAAACCTGCTCACTGTAAGGGAGCCTGACGTGCTCTTGGGGTAAGGGAGTAAAGAAACACAGATTTGTTGAGCATCCCCAAGACTTCCCAAGCAAAGAGACACTGCAACTTCCTATAAGATTAAGGGGGATTAAAGCAAAAAGGTGCATTTCAGGACAACACCTGAAAGGTGTAAGATTTCTGGAAAGCAGTGACTTGATGTGTATGTGGGGAGCCTGGGCCAAGCTTTAGTGGCTTGCACCATTAAATAACACCCGGCTCCAACCACTTAGGTACCAGCAGTTTGCAGGAGCGAGCATGGAGCAGAGGCAGGGAAAGCTGGCAGCATCCTGCATTAGCTCTTACACCCTTCCCGGGAAAAGATGACTTCTCCTTCGTGGTGACTGCATGCTTGGACAGCACTGTCAAAGCTCTACATGTGTTTGTTAAAGACTTTCTCCAGCGAATGTCTGCCTTTATTAAGGCAATGGCTGTATCAGAGGTGGCTGCCCTGGTTGCTGTGGAAAGCATTCACCTTTTGTTGAAGACTAAACGGCCACAACCCACATAAAGGGGTCCTGAGTGGCCCTAAGATGTGTTCTGCTTTCCCCTTCCCCATTTCTCCCCTCCAGACAACTTGTTGACAGCCGATCTGATTTTGAGGGCCTACCTGGAATGAAACGCTTTGTCCCTTCTGTCTGTGTCACTTTAACCTTGTGGTCTGGGCTTAATATAACAAACAAAA
The DNA here is from genome assembly GCA_002631895.1 of Agapornis roseicollis. NCBI lineage: Eukaryota > Metazoa > Chordata > Aves > Psittaciformes > Psittacidae > Agapornis > Agapornis roseicollis. The sequence goes on from NDXB01017724.1 coordinate 55,493, forward strand.
CCCTGTGGAGCTGATTCAGAGGGCTGGAAAGCATCTGTATGTCTGGAGAAGGTGGAGGTGATGGGTGAGCTGCACCTCTCTAAGACTGCTACACACACCTTTGTCACATTAAAATCAAAGGGGGGAGGAGGGGAGAATAAAACTGCAGTGGCTGGATTGGCAATACCATGGCATGGAGCTGGAAATGAATGATCTTAAGGTCTTTTCCAACCCAAACCATTCTGTGGTTATATATGTTATATATATGTATATATGTATATGTATGTTATATATACATATATGTGTATATATATGTTATATATATATATGTTATATATGTGTTATATATATATGTTATATATGTGTTATATATGAAGGGGTGCACAATCCAAGCTGGACTGCACATCTTAGAGTGTAAACATTTCACCCAGGCAGAGCAACCTGGGTGCCAGTGGAGAGAAGAAAGACTGGACATGTCCTCCACTCGTCCCATTCCAGAAATTCCTATAGCAGCTTTCCCAGGAAATGCAAACACTTTCACTCCCACCGAGTTTAAAACGGATCAAGGTCCTGTGGTCGCTGCATCTCCAACTGCCTGCCCAGCATTCACATGCTCATACTCATCACTTCAGTCTCCTGGCTGGCTGAGCGCACAGAGCAGTGCTGCAGCCACCCCTCGCATTGCTGCACACATCCGTGCTCCTGATCCTCATTCCCAACCCTTCAGCATGGTTTGTCTCCAGGGCACTTTCTATGAGGTGACCCCATAGGCTCCCCAACATCACTATTATCCTGCTCCTCCAACACTGGCTTGAACCTTTCAAAGCCCCATGACAGTGATAGAAGAAGGTGAGTTAGGAATCTGGAGAAGGAGTAAATAGGATGTAAAGCACAGGATGGCTGTGGCTGAGCTGCTCTCAATCACAAAGTGTCTCTTTGTAAGCATGTCATTTTAAAGCATGGGAATTCAAAGCTATGTTTTATATTTCATAACACAGAGTCAAAAGCCCAAAATAGAAGAGGCATCTTAACAGTTTTGTCCCTTATTTTCATACAAATTCACACACACACATGCTTATACACATTTAAACACAAGATCCACAGTAAGATTTTCAACCATATCATCCTTTAGACACTGATAAATCAAGCAAAAATGATAGGGGGATGTCATAGCATCACTAAAAATGTCACCACAGTTAGCAAGCCTGCTTGCTTCGACAAAAAATATTGGTGAATAATCATTTGTCAGTTAGCACATTAAAAAACCCCATGCCTGGTGTTCCTTGCCTAACAAATGATGGGAATGGAAATCCTGTTTTCTTGCCAGGTTATTTTCATTTCAGGAAGAGAAATAACCAAGGGAAACATGGAGAGAAGAATAAATAACAAGAAGCAGAATGAAGGGGGGGGGATCCTTCCTAATGATGCCATTGCCTTTGCCTTTCTCGCTCTCAGACTCCTCTCCTGTACCATACTGTGCCAAACCACACACACGCAGGGCATCCTCAGATGAATCAGCACAGTGGCACGTGGACTGGAACGTACATCAGAGGCACGAAGGAGGTGTTTGAAGTTGTACTGATGAACAAATCAGAGACCACAGCTTGCTGGGGTGGTTTTCTCTTTGGAGGAGGAGGAAGAGAAATAAGATTGCGTGTCAGCTTGGGAGAGAAGATGTTTCATCTTTCTGGTTTACATTTACATTAACCCCAGGCTCTGTTCAGCTTCACCCTCCAAGTAATAAATTAAAGCAGCACACACATAAGCTATAGATGGTTTTCCCTTTATCTATCGCTCAGAAAATACAATCTGAAAGATGGCGTGGACCAATACAGGCTCCTGCATCCATCCTAGCACTACATACCAGGGGAGAGGGGCCATGCTGGAGTACGGATGGGTACTGCACCGGGAGAGCACGGCCGAGCACCACAATCCTAGCCTTGCACACACCTTCTCCCTGCCATAGGGAAACCTCAGCTTTGGGCAATCTCGCCATAGTGATTCACTTTGTGAAAGCAAAACTGACTGTGTCCACAGGCCATCAGGGCTGTGCTGCCTGGGGACCTCTCTGAAACCAGCCAGCAAAGACTCCCCTTGCAGTGACAGTGGAAGGACCTCTAGAAAGCTGCCATAAAGAGAGCTGGAAGGCTCAAGTCCGATGCCCAAGAACATAATTCATCTCCTGTGTGTTCAGCCTCTTCCCACAGAAGTTATCAACATAACTCTATACTACCTGTGAGATGTCAGGCCAACTTATGAGTAGAAGTTATATCCATTCATAAGCGGGGCCTTGTATTTGGCTTGCTCCTGTCTGCAAAGTCTCTCCTCTAAACCTTTTCTAGTTTGTTTCTCTTTTCTTTCTTTTCCTCTTCAAAATAGGAAAATTGGATATGGGAACCATTAATCAAGCAAGTAATGGAATCATAGAATCATAGAATAGTTTGGGTTGGAAAGGACCTCAACATCATCCAGTTCCAATCCCCCTGCCATAAGCAGGGACACCTCACACTAAACCATGGCACCCAAGGCTTCGTCCAGCCTGGCCTTGAACACTGCCAGGGATGGAGCACTCACAACCTCCCTGGCCAACCCATTCCAGTGCCTCAGCACCCTCACAGGAACGTCGGCCAAGGGGGAAGATGGAAGCAGAAGAGAGGCAGACAAGACACTGTGGCACATCTCCTGAGGACCAAATGATAGCACTTCTGCAACTGAACTGTAGATCATACAAGATCACAGAAATCACAGATTCCTAAGGGACCTCGAAAGATCATCTAGTCCAACCCCCCTGATCGTCACAAAGGATGAAAACACTTCTGTTTCACATGTCTCATTGGTAAAACAGTTTAACAATCAGGCATATAAGACACTAACATTTGTATTTGTTCTGTTGTGTCCATCACTAAGAGAAGTTTTTATACTGAGAGAGCTCCAGAGGTGGAACGAATCTCTCCAGCCTGCCCTTTGTAGCTCTTGTTTTCCAGCCTACACCCTTGACTGGGAGCTGAAACCAACACTAGAGCAAGCTCCTAAAGCAAACGGTGTCTGAAATGCAAGCACTGCCCTATGACAGACTCTGAAGAACAGCACTAATAGACTCCTACATGGAAAAGTCTCCCAGTGCTCCAAGCGGACATTTTCCAAGGAAAGACTTCAGATGTTGGCTGTGCGCTTTCAGAGGATTTAAGGCCTGGGTGGACTTACACATGGACAATGAAACAGAATTGACTCAACGTAGCATCAGTCCCCCAGATGAGTGGGAAATATCCTTTGGAAAGCCATGGAGTTTCGACAGGTAATTCACCAGTGCCAACAGGAATCCTTCCAGTGCCTGATCACCCCCACCCTCCAAAATGTGAGAGTGGAGAACTGCTCAACTCTTCATTTCCCTGCCTTTAAGCTCGGTTATTTGATCTGCTGCGTGTTTGGTTCTGCTGCCTCTTTGGCCACGTTACAAGCCTTCAGGTAACGTCTTCGCTACACCACGCATTTGGCAAGTTAATAAACTCACCTGGCTCCCATTGTTAAAACCCATTATTTCCCAGACCTCGGCTCATCCCTTCAAGTCTTTTGAACCCACTTGAATTTCTCTCCATCTTTTCACTGGACAGAGCACTCCAGCACAAGGCTCACCAAGAAAATACACAGAGGTCATCCCAATCACTTGCAGTTTATCACATCCTTTAGTAGGGATTCAAGTACGTTCTGTGTGGCCTCCTCAGAGGAACAAAACGCTTCTTGTTTTGGTTTGGCTTGGTTTGAGGGGGGTTTTGGGTCTGTTTTTTAGCTTTTTAATTAAAAAGCCCCACTCAAGCTCCAATGTTACTGGTGATGGGAAAAGGAATCACTGCTGATATTATTCCCTTTGTGCTGCTCGAATGAGTAAAAGTGCTTGCAGCAAGAGAAGGATGAGTTGAGGAGGAGTAACTGAATGCATGATCCAAAGGATGAATGCGTGTGCCTGTGTGTGCACACGGGGAGGCTCCTGGGGGGTATCTGTCCTGTCTGTGCATATATGGACTTCTGGGATATCCAAGTCCTACAGACAAACTATACAAGCCCTTGATTATTCCCTAAACTAAGTTGGAAAACTTAAACTGGAGTCAATTATGGGGTTCGTGAAACCAGCAGATCAGCTGAGATTGGGCTTAGTGAAGTGCTGAATCCAAATACAGAATCAATCATCTGCTGGTTTATTATATTCTTTATTGCCCCTCTATATTACAGGTGCCAGGATGAGGAATTAGCTATTGTTTGTAGGTGTTATACATATCTAAATTAAACTGGGTGTTATATATAGCCCTGTACTCGACATGTCTGCGACACTGCTATTACTCTTGGACAGAATGCCTGCAAAATGCCTAGCCCAAGACTACCTGAGTTGGCGAGAAACTCATCAGTTTCAGCAAGCTGAAACTTCTGTCAACTCTATGGCGTTAGAAGGCAGAAGGCTGTGCCCCTCAGTATGTCTATTACATGGATCAGAGGGGGAGAGGAATCAAGAATTAACACTGGAAATGTTTAAATATGCCAGATGCATGGTGATTTTAAAGCGCTGTGACGAGTTACAGCACGGGAAAGGTGTTGCTTTCAGATGTAGAAATGCTTACTACAGCCTAACCTCTTTGTCAAGGTGTTTGCAACATCCATTTCTAAATGAATTACCTTATGGAGGGAATCAAAAGGCAGAAAACGAAAGAAATAGGGGTCAAATTCCTCCTGTGAGATCTACCTTGTAAAATTATCCAGAATGTAATAATACCACGTTATTGACTTAAGCACAGTTCCCTGTGACATGCTGCAGCTGACCTGTAATTTTTATCCTACATGTTGCCAGCACTATTAAAATGACACTTGTGAATGTAAATTAAGCTCACAAAGGGGACAGATTGTATGATTCTGGTTTCTCTCAGATGCCTGTAGGCTATCACAGGTTCCATATGTGAAGTAATTATGTTCACTGAAGGAAAGAATAAATGCTGTCAAATTGTGTACTGAGAGAGAAAGCAGCTATTATATTGCAGTAGTCACTGGAGCATTGCCTCAGAAAGTGGAAAGATGTATAAGAAAATAATAAAAAAGAAAAACTGGAGCTGAGCTATATTAAATATAACCTTTAAATGAGTATCTGCTTTTGAATACAGCTTACACAAAGTTAATATATCACAAATAAAAGCGTTTCAGCTCTTTCATCCTATTTTCCTTCCTCACATCTAGAGGGCACAGGGCAGACTACTTATCGGGGGGTAAAGGACAGATAAAGCAAGACTTCTGCAAACCCTGAGTAAGGGCAATAGGGCTGGGGAAGGGCACTGCCAACAACAGCCCAAGCAGCAGCACTGCAGAAGATGTAGCTTCGATCATGGAAGCCAACAATGCTGCTAAAAGGAAAGGCAACGGCCCCATCACCTCCACAGTGCAGTTCTGCTCTCCTGAAGGAGGTGAGCCTAGATGTAGACCAGCAAGATCACCAGAGAGTACTGTTCTGCTTTGACTAACACCTCTCCCTAGAGTCCATGCTCATGGGAGGACTACCAACCAAATCCTTAAGTCCACATCAGCGGTAAGAGATTAGGTACTAGTGCTGCTATGTCCCATCAAAGCCACGGCCTGTAGAAGACCACTCCGCTTACATGCTGCATCTGTTTTAGTGAAAATAGAAACTATGAGATTTTGGGGGGGATTGCTTAGGTTAAAAGATCAGCCAGGCAGCTTCTGCAGTCCCTGCATGTAACTGCACATTGCATTTTGTAGACCCACTGCACGGAACACCAGAAAATGTTAAGGCATCATTTCCATGCACACAGGCTACTCCTCCACCGCTAAAGAAAAGGGCCCCCCCTTGAACCATCAGATACTGCTCACATCTCTTTACCTAAACTCTATAGGTTAAAATAGGGCTGTTACATCTGAATTGCCCGTCAGGAACAGGGCTTGGCACATACTGTCCTTGCTTATCCTCTGCGTGCCTGGAAGCAGGGATCAGCCTGCTCCAGCCCTGCTTGATTGAAAGGGTTCCCAAATCACTTTGGTTTCTCCACCCCCAGCACTGTGATAAAGTAAGGCCTCACCTCATGTCCTTATTTCAGCCACTGTTTTCCCACCTCTGTTTCTAAGCTAAGAGCTAAAGAGCACACGGATCCCAGCCGGGATGCACAGGGTACGTGATTCCTGTTCCCATCCCACCACAGCCCCTGCCCCGCTCACTCCCCAGCCGCTTCCCTCTGCAGTGCCAAACCTGGCAGGGAATTCCCACTAAGGGTCCTCAGCAAAAACAACTCATCACCTCTTTGTTCAAGGCTGGCTTGGTAAGGAGAGGGCTGTGAGCACAGCACAGAGCTGTGTTCAGACATAGACACAAGTGCAGACCCAACTCTGCCATCCCTTGCACTAGCCCTCCTCTCTCCTTCCCCATCCTTATGGCTCATGCTGGCTCCTGCAGGCTTCAAAAGTAGATTGCGGCTAGCTGCTCTTTAATTCTTACCCATGTATTTCTATTCCTATCCTACTATTGCTATCCATGTATTCCTATCAATTCAAGCACTGGGCCAAGCTGCAAAGGGGACTGAAATCCTCCTCAAGACCCCATAGCCATGCCATGCTCCCCACTGGATGTCACCCAGCGGTTCTGTCCCCTTGCCTTGCCATGCACTTCCAGCCTGCAGCACGCTTCCACAAGTCCCCTCAGGATCCTAGGGATGCATGTACCCTGCCACCGTCCTTCCCAGGCAACTTCTGGGGTGTGTGAGGGTGCCTGTGCATAAAGGAATCACTGCACTGCACAGCCTGTTAATACCAATTGGTCCCAGATGGGTGGGCAGTTAGATGGGCAGACAGGCAGCCTGCCTGTTTTCAATCAAACACAGTAGCAGTTGCACAACACACTGCAGCTTCTTCTTCCTTAAATAAAAGGCAGAAATCCACTGCCATTTCCTAAGCAGCTCCAAACTATTCCACGAGTGTTTGCAGGGTAGCTCGTGTCATCTGTGGGAGGCTGAAATGGAATGTAGAAATGAGAGGGTTTTTTTCCAGTTGGCAGCATTGACAGCACCTATAATGTATGACCCTCTCAGATGCAGCGTGGCAGAAGCAGGGCGAGAAGCATCCAGTGCTATTCACTAGAGAAACTGTTATACATAAAAAGGGAAAGCAGAACCAAGGAGCTCAGGATCACGGCAGGAAGGAGGGAGGAAAAGGGGGAAAGACGGGGTTTGCTCCTGCGGTTTTAATAAGGATTTGAGGGGTAATGTTGTGCAAAGGTAATAGAGCTGGATCTTTAATAATGATAACTAGAACCAACTCTCTATGTTAACTGACCTTTAAATATTATTGTCCCTTTCAGTTTACCAAAAAGACATTTACTTCATGAAAGATGTTACTCAACTTTGTTTAAAGATCCAGTAGGCTAAAATATGCTAAAGTGACATTCAGAATTATCTCATAACCCCTTTTTAGGATAACTTGCATTATTTCCATGTGATTTGACTGTGTTGGGGTTTTCTTCTTCTTTGTTTGTACATGTATTTTGAAGCCGTTTCAAATAAGGGGCAGATATTGCCTGGCCATTCACGTTATCTGTAATGATACTGGGGTCGTTCTCAACAGCTGAGTAATTACTCCCTTATTACGCTCAAGGCAGGTTGAAATCACACGCCCTGCTCAAGATTTAAACCTCCATCGCATAGGCAAAGGAAAGGCAGCATTCAGACTGACATTTTACATACCTAACCACACTTCTCATAGTGAGGACAGCATCCGTGGTATATTGCCTTGATAAGCTATGAAATGAAGACAACTGGGAGCACCGGAGAATAAATACTACTAATAAAGACGGTCTGTTGTGGAGGGAGGGGAAAGGCAGCACTTTTAAATGCTACGTTTTCTCATCCTGCAGCACCACTTTCCACCCCAGAGGCCTGCCTGCCCCTGGCTAATGTCTGTTATAGCCCAGCTACCTCAGCATCTGGTGGGAGAAATGTACCTTTTCCCAGGCATCCTTCAGCTCCAAAAGGAAGGAAAAGCAGCACAGATTGCGGACGTGCTGGGAATGTGGACAAGTGAAGACACGGTAAAGTAACACATGATAATAAACATCATCCAGCAATCCACTTCTGGTTATAGTCTTCTGGCACTCCTGGTTATAGTCTTTCATAATGAAAGAGAAATGAATGGTCATTTACGTGACAAACCACTGTTAAATGATTAAAAGAAACACACACACAATCAGCAAAGAACTGAAGAGGAAGCTATAAATAAAACCAACAACCTCTTGTGAGAGTTTGAGCATTCTGTGGTTTCAGCAAAACCGAAAGCAGCAAAGACAGAAGGGACAAATAAAGCAGGAAGAGGAAGAAGGCTAATTTCATACATAAAACCTGTAATATTGTCTAAAAACAAATGCTAGTTGCGATGCGCTCATCGGCTGTGCTTGGCTTTAGGTCGGTTCTTATTTCACCCCTGCTATTTCTAATGTTAGGAATCTAAAGCAGACAAACCTCGTTTTTAATGGACGAGTACAGTTCATTTCAATGGAGCTAGCAGCAAAGTAGATGCAAAATCTAAGCAGAAGACTTCAATAAGATGCTTGAGATAATGAGAGCATACCTAGCTGATGTATAGCTCCTATGGAGAGACACATTACTTACTTACCAGTTTTGCATCTTCCAATGAATTAGAACAAGAAGTATTATTTCTTTCCTGGTTCCAACAACTGTGCAGTGAGCTTTGGTAAATTCTGGGTCAGATATTACACACCTGACAATAGAAACAGCGCATTATGTTAAAGATCTGCAGCAAGAAGGAAACCACGCAGTAAATACATTATAACCAGGCAACAGCAGAAGGTAAGTTTGCATTTCATTTGCTGTGGGTTGCATAAGTTGGTAAAGTGTTTTCAGGCAAGTGTCCTTCAAAATCCCCAAAATAATGCATCTATTTTATGGCATTATCTCATTTTCCATTACATTTGTTTGTAGCTCTGCAGTGAAACCATATTGTTATTAAGGGTATCATTACACTAGAAAATTGCATTACCTTTTAAAACCCTGCTCTATTTTATGTGTACATAAATAGGCACATTATGACCATGTGAGATTCCTGTTTGCCCTTGCTATACTCTTGACACTGCTATAGATGCAAGCAGAGCACCAGGCCCAAAATACTGCCCCTTTGCTTAGCTGCACAGACCTCTTTTTTTGCTCTCAGCATGCAAAACATATCCCTGCTGGCTACGTCCTCAAAGAAGTGCCAACATTGTGTTTCCTTTCCCTTTGACCACTGAGATGGGCCTCTGTGCACCTGTATTTGTACAGTATGGTGATGGCAAATCACCCAACAGAGCGACTGGGGTTAGAAGATATTGAGGTGGGTAATCCCAGATGCCTACAGGGGAAGGGGAGGAATGCTGTCACTCTCAGGCAGTTGGGTGATACAGGATGCTCCCCTAGGGTGCAGACTGTGCAACTGTTTCTCAAAGTGAGTGCAGAAACACCCTGTGAGCACCAAAATGCCTCCTTAAGGACAGGAGGAGCCTAGATATCCACCTGTAAATCTAGCCCTCTCACCCAGAGCTCAGGAGCAACCAGCCAGGTTGAGGATGGATGGATGGATGGATGGATGGATGGATGGATGGATGAAAGCAGCTCTGGCACGGGGATGCAGATGCAGTGCAGGAAGGGCACTGCTGCGGTAGTGTCTGCATGGCCACATGCATGCAACACTGTGATGCTCTGACATGGCTGTACCACGAAACCAGTGCTATGCTCTGAGAAAGCCAGAAAGGCCTGGTCTAAAAAGTTCTCTGAATCAGGGTAATTACAGTATTAAGTACAGTCTATGGAACTAAAGTGAAATGAAGTACAAATCCTCTGTTTATATAGGAAGCACTGAATGACAGTAAGTCAGCAACAGCCATTTTGCTCTGGTTTAACTATCTAACATCTGGAGAACATTCTTAGGGCCATCAGCCACTTGGCCAGTGCCCAGTATGGAAGCACTTTTACCTTCTTTCCCCTAAACATCAGCAGAGCCTTACCAAAACGTGTATATTTCTCTTTCCCCTTCTTGAAACAGAATTTAGGTGGGATAAGCCACTTGTTTCTGGTTAGAAAGCAAACAGAACTGGAGCAAAATAAGAGGCCAATTTGAAACATTACATTTAAAGCAGAGACAGTGCTGCTTATGAGAGTTCATGGTAAAGGCAGTTGTTCCAGCTATTTAAACCATATGACGATGTGGGCATTTCACAGTATAGAAGAGACAGACTACTAGAAAGCTGAAAACAGTACGCCCTTGTTCCTATATAAATATGTATACGTAACCTATCACTGGTTACTACCAAACTTATATGAAGTGTAATTTGGTCTTTACTGCAGTCGCTTGAAAAGGACCTTTTTTACTTACGAAGAATCCTCTTTTTTTCTTCTTTCTTTTTTTTTCCTATTGTAATGAAAAAACACAGTTGTCAGCATAATATCCTGACATTCCGGATGCCAGCCTGTCTCCACTGGAGTCAGATGTGAAAATAAATAGATATTAAACTGTCAGTCAATGAAATTACAAAGTCAAGAGCAGCTCTAGCTGTGATCCTGTGTGTTCTGTTTGATGGACACAGGTGTTTAAGTGTTATGAAATCCAGCAGAGCCTCTCAGTGAATAATGCACCTTCCAGCAGCCCTGCCTTAGCCAAAGAGCTCCCCTCTCACCCTGCGGCCCCCAAGCAATTGATGTGCCCTAAGAGAGGGGACAGAAAGGCCTTCGAGGTTTATCAGAGCTAAAATCTGAGAAGCCTTGAAGCCTGAGTTGTGGCATATGTTGAGGAATTGAAGATCCGCTCCTCTGAAGGTTAGTCTCACTGGCTCTGCATACAAATCCAAGGCAGATGCCCAAAATCCACATCGTTTATTTATTATTCATACGGCACTTAAAGTCAATCATCTGTCACTAATAAACATTAACACCATTAAAAATTAATGATCATCCTACAGCATGCTGAGACAGATTCTTCTTTCTGTTTGATGAGTATTGGAGCAAAGTGCATCGCTTTCATTTACTGACTCTTGAAAGTGTTTGTGCTTTGTATAATGCTACTGCTTCAAGCTCCTCCTCCAAACACCAGTGACCCCATTCTCTTGGGACACCAAGAAATGATCGGTCTCGTGAGAGGAGCCTGAAAGGATGGGTTTAGATATAAATATGGATCTTCAGAGGAGAAAAGTAAGTCATGGATTCGAGGTTATCACACAGCAAAAAGCCTTTATGATTACAGGGCTTTTTGTCTCCCTTCCCATTCACTGCTAATAGTCCAATGATGGGGGACGTGTGTCCCTGTGCTCTCTGCCGTATCAGGGACATAACTTAAGTGGACAATGAGGTTGGAAGTAACAGCTCTGATGAGACTACCTGAGAGCCTCACAAGCTAGAACAAGAAAAGGCTTCCTGAGGAGCAACTCAAAAAGGCAACTTCACCAAAGGTCCACGCAGTGTCGCAGGGCACTTTCTTCTCTTAGTGGGTGGGAGGCAAAGCCCACTGCTAGAGATGAAGAAGCGGCTTGCACCTTAACCCACAACGGGACATTCCCTCTAAAAGCAGAACTGAACCTAGAGCCTTCATCTCTTGTGTTCCCGTTTTCAAACGTAGAGCTTGGGGAATACGCCTTCCCCTCGCCTTGATCACGTTTCTGTCTTGCAGAGGCAGAGCTCGTAGCTCAATGCTGCTTCCTAACACGCACACAGGGTGTTTTGCCCTGCTCTTCATTTTAGCAATTACTTCATTGTGGGGCTGCTGTATGTATATACAGCTGATTCTGCTAAAATCCAGGCAAATTAATTAAACATGTATTAAAGACCAGTAGAAGAGCTAATATGTCTGGATGCATCAAATCAAACCAACCTCAAATTTCTTTTGAGTTACATCAAATCCCTAAAGACAAGCTAAATTTAAGGTCTCAATGCTAATGACATAATGGGAAAACATGACAAGATGGGAGACATCGATCTTCCTCTTCCAATTTACACTCTAATATTTAAGTGCCAAACCACTTCACAGAGAAAAACAGTGACTGTTGAGAAACAGATCTGTAAGCAAAAATCAGCGACTGCCATCACCCTGATTTCTTTCGTTACTCATGCTGCACATGAAATAACTAATGGGGATCTGCAAAGAGCAGCTCTCAGAGCTAGAAACATAGAAAACAACTGGAAAAGCATGATGCCTGAGCACCACACGCACCCCACTGAGGCCCGCGAAAGGTTCATCTTATATATGTACTCACTGCCTTTGCATCAGCTGGCAAGGGGTGGAATTAGATCATCTTTGAGGTCCCTTCCAACTTTAGGGCACCAAATCCTGGTCCTGCAGTCGGACACACCAAGAAGCCCCTGGAATTACACAGATTTGAAGAGAATTAAGGTACCCAACCTTCTAACGGCCAGGCTCAAGACTGATGTGAACAGTAAGTTTGAGTCATACCATCCTGCCCTGCTGCCCGTTCCCCACTGCCAACAGCCCGCTTCCCCATTTGTCTCATTTTTATCTTACAATCCACGCGCTGTCAAGCCAAGTTCCTTTCATAAGGGAAGTGGGAACTACAGGCAAGGAAAAAATACATGAAAGCATCATTATTCGAACCTAAAAATGCAATGAAAATGTTAACCGGTTTTTCCCTAAGGTGAAAGTGTTTATGGCTATGTTTTTGGAGCACAAGTACATTCAAACAGACAAATGCCAGCTGAAAACAGAGCATGTCTTTTTCTGACTCTACCTGGGAGAGGTGGAAAAGCACCTTCAAAGTACATTACCTCATATGCAATGCTTACCCTAAAAACCTGAAAAACGTTAGGTTTTGGGGATAATTCCATGAAAACCAGGCAGCTAAAATACAGTGCCTTATTTTCCCTTCTTATATTGAACACCTTGCACTGGCTTTCTTCAGTGGGTACGTTTGGAACCCCACTGGGCCTGGGAACTGCGGGACAAGTGAAGCTGAACCGTGTCTGAGATGGGGCAGTGGTAAGCATGACACAGGCTTGTGCAGTACCATCAGCAGTGGTGCAAGCCCATCTGGAGTCCATACAGGTTATATATATATATATATATAGTCTATATATATATATATATATAACCTGTATGGAGATATATATAGTCCATATATACATATATATATATATAGTCCATACAGGTTATATATAGCCAGGGACCTCCTGTGGGCTTCTGGCACAAATGACACTGTGAAGAACCTAGGTCACATCAGCAGGAGGTGATGTGGTCCATACTGGGCCACAAGAAACAGCAACTCTGCAGCCCCAGCATTTATAAACACAAGTNTATAAGCTGTATGGAGATATATATAGTCCATATATACATATATATATATATAGTCCATACAGGTTATATATAGCCAGGGACCTCCTGTGGGCTTCTGGCACAAATGACACTGTGAAGAACCTAGGTCACATCAGCAGGAGGTGATGTGGTCCATACTGGGCCACAAGAAACAGCAACTCTGCAGCCCCAGCATTTATAAACACAAGTGAGGGCTGTTATCTGTCTCTCTCATATGGCTGCTGGACCACAGACTATGGGCCATCTGCCTGCAGTCTATTAGCACAGTCTGCAGGGGAAAAAAGGCCAGAAAACAAGCAAAAGGCAAGCAACAAAAGCATGGTCACCATTGCACGGGAGATGAAGCTTCTTGGGTGCTGTTGCTGAGCAGAGAGTGGCAATGTGTAATCAGCAGGAGATGAGGTTTGTCAGTGCTGCCTGACATCTGCAGACCATGGATGCAGCAAAGGACTATCCCTCTCAGAGGAGGCTGCTGAATCCCTAACTCCCTTCTGGGCTGATGCTGTTACCATGAAGCTGGGGAAAGGTTAGGTCTTGGGGGTTTTACCCTCTCCTCATCCTTGCTTCCATTATATGACCATCATTTTGGAGCCGAGCCTTTCTACACACAGTCCCCCCCGTTGCCTTAGGACAGCTCGGATCCAGACCGAGCAGGCTCTGCTACTGGAATGTCACCTTTGGTGAGCCATGCTTCATTCCACTAACCAAGGGTGAGGTAGGGAATGGGCTGGAGTCCTGTGTACTGAATGGCCCAAAGAGAGCAGGAGGCAACCACCTCCCAGGGCTGAGTAGTGCAAGGGTGAGAAGTGATGCTACTGCTTCCACTGTGGGACAGTCCCAGTTTGACCAGTGCTGTGGTCCTGGCTGTGGACCTGAATACACTGCCTGGGAGTGTACTCAGGTCCCAGAGAGCCCTGCTTTCCCCAGGTTCCTGTATCATGCTCCAGGTGGGATTGTCCAAGGATCCCCCTAAATGGGATGGAGGAGCTGCACAGCATGGGACAGCATCGCTGGGCTGAGCCAGCACAATTCAATACTTGAAGAGCAATAAACACCATGCACATAGAAACACCCTGCATAAGGCTTCAGCTTCGTCTGACTAATTAGTGGCTTCTTACAACAGGGAAACAGTACAGAAAGTGAAAACCCCACTGCCTTAAAACAACAGCTACTCTCGACTCATGTCTAATTTATGCATTCTTGTCATATGTAAGCCACTTGCTTAAGCTGCTTTCCTATCTATTTGCAGTCTATTCAGACACACAATGCTCCGTGGGGGTCTGTCTCCATGATTCATTGGCTCAGATTTCCTATAGAGTTTACATGATGTCTACTAAGCCCCATACAGTTTTGTATCCATTACAAGCAGGGACAAGCAAGCAGGGCTCAGGAGGCTGAGCATCCATCTAAGAATAGCTTCCTGTCTCCCAGCTCTCTTCACAACAAATGAACAATGCTTACATTTCACAGACTAGCACTGCATGGTGAGGGGAAATTATAGGAACTTGTCTGAGTTAAATAAGGGAAGAAGCATTTAGAGTGAAGCTCCTTAAATGAGCAGGTCAATAACTAGTTTACTGAGACCAAGGCACATAGCTAATGAGAGAATAAAGAATTATTCTTGTCAAGAGAGAAAAAGATGCTGCCCTGGTTTTGTGCTAAATAATTACATTCATTATGTTTAGGACAGCCCTGCAAGTGGTCTTTTGCACTAGTAAATTCATTAGCAAAGCTAATAGGCAAACTACTATTGGGGCAAATTTAAACGATTGCAGTAGGATGGATGGCAAAGATGGGGAAAGGCAGTATGAGAGCTAAGAGCCAAAGTTAGCTGCAAGTCTAATTGAATTTATCTTCTCATCAACTTTAAGGCCTCCTCCCGGGCTTGAAACAAGGAGAGGAAAAGCCATTGAAACGAAAGGATATTCACTTGATTGGATTTGTTGCTGTTTTCCAGCTTACCAAGCTATCTAAACTGACCTCCTGACACATGACAACAATTATAAATCCAACGAAAATTAACGCATTAACTAAAGTGGCTCAATGTTTCCAAATGACAAAGGATCTCCAATGGGTCAGGAAGCCTTCTCCCCAGCAGAAACACTGAACAAGTGGATCTGTGGCTTTGCATTTACCCACAAGTTCATGGTACTCAGCTGGGCAGCATGAAGCATCTCCAGGCAAGGGTCTAGGCAGGAGAGCCTGCAGCCCTGCCCTGGGCAGCCTGCTCCAATGCCTGAGCACCCTGTGGGGCAGGAATTGTTCCTCAGCTCCATCTAAACCTGCCCTGGGGCAGCTTGAGGCCGGTTCCTCTTGTCCCATCCCTTGTTCCTTGGGAGCACAGACTGACCTCACCTCACTACAACCTCAATGTCTCTCTTGTAGTGAGGAGCCCAGAGCTAAACACAGCATTCAAGGTGCAGTGCCCAGTGCAAGGGGATGACCGTGTACACCCACGTGGCCTCTCTGGCTACGTATTCATGCAGAAACCACTGGTGTTAGGGATGTTTAACTAAGGGTTTCCTCACAGATATATGTTTAAACGAGGAGGTTAGAGTCTGATAAACTCACTGTGGCCACAAGTACTTCTTTAATCATGCCCTGCCTAAACTGTAATCACAGGCGCTTCATAGATACAAATGGAGCACATCGAGGTGAGCGTAGAAAATGATGGCAATCAATTTAGTGAGCCTGTGGGCACAGTATTAACACATATAGGACACAGCTTAGAGCGTGCTTAGAGCGGTGTTGGCACCGAGCATCATCTCCAGGCAGGGCTACACAGCCCCCCCTGCCCCATAGGGCTGCCTTCACCTTATGTTACAGGGGAATGGAGATGACTCACATTGTTGGGCTCACTACAGCACATAGCTTTGCAAGAGTGAAAGGGATCTCCTTCTTTCAGTGGTAAAATAGTCCTTAAGATTCCAAAGTGTTGTGTTTTTCTATTCTAAAAGTAACTTTACCCCTATGAAACAAAAATGTGTTTTGATAGACAAAAACGCTTACTAANGGCACAGTATTAACACATATAGGACACAGCAGACCACTGATGGTGCTTAGAGCGGTGTTGGCACCGAGCATCATCTCCAGGCAGGGCTACACAGCCCCCCCTGCCCCATAGGGCTGCCTTCACCTTATGTTACAGGGGAATGGAGATGACTCACATTGTTGGGCTCACTACAGCACATAGCTTTGCAAGAGTGAAAGGGATCTCCTTCTTTCAGTGGTAAAATAGTCCTTAAGATTCCAAAGTGTTGTGTTTTTCTATTCTAAAAGTAACTTTACCCCTATGAAACAAAAATGTGTTTTGATAGACAAAAACGCTTACTAAAAAAAAAAGAGGGAAAAAAAAATCATCCAATATTTAAGCTCTTTGCTTTGGATGTAGAATAAAAATACCTTTTTTACCTTTATCTTTTGTTAACCTGGCAAAAAACTTCATAAACTCTCTGACTGAGCTGGGTTGGGTTGGTTTCACCACTGGACCAGACAGCTATCACATATCAATCTGAGCCAAGCTGTTCTAAATGGACGCTCAGCGTATTAGCTAAAGGCACCCAAAAAGTAGCTTTTCTGTAATAGAATTTGGGGAAGGCAGCAATGAAGTAGCTGCAATGAAGCCTGCATTTGAAATAAAAAGGGAAAGGGGGGAAAAATAAGAAAAAATACCTGCTTTGCCAAGTGGAAATGGGAATAAATGTTCTTGGCTACTGCTGCAGCCTGAAAAGCCAGAAGGAGCCTGAGGCTCCCCAGCAAACCTAGTTTAGAAACCTCCTGAGCTGATCTCCTATTTCTGCTGGCTAGCTGCCTTATCCAGTCAAGTTAGAAACTCAGGATCTAAGTCTCTGTGGGAAACGGGAAAGATCTATTGTATGTCTGCAGGAAGACATCCAGAGGATTAAGTGTCCTTACCTAAATGAAAGACTGGGGTAATGCCTGCCATCGTTGCTATTTCAGCAACAGCTGATCCCTTCCTTCTGCCCATCATGGTCCACCTCCTCTGACAGCAGGTCTGGACTGTGACATGAAAAGCTGCTGGAGATCCCAAAGAGCCACAACACCTCTGTCCATTGCCAAAAGACCATCAGTGACAGTCAGCCTCCGTCCCCTGCCACCTTCTTTCATGCATCTACAGCCTTCAAAAGCCAGGCTGAAAAAGGGGGAAAAAACAACCCTGAGGTCTCCAGAGGATGACAAAGATTCCCTCTGAATGCATTTCTGAATAATCATGTCCATAGGGAAAATGAAAACTGCTACATCCCATCCCTAGCAGTGTTCAAGGCCAGGCTGGACACAGGGGCTTGGAGCAACCTGCTCTAGTGGAAGGTGTCCCTGCCTGTGGCAGGGCAGGGGTTGGAACTGGATGAGCTTAAGGTTCTTTCCAACCCAAACCAGTCTATGATAAACCTGGAAGAGAACTGTTAGGAGTATGGGAAGGGTGTCAAGAAGTGTTTTACTGAGGACAAGCCTTAAGCATGGCCTTTGGAGAAGTTGGCACCTTGCTCTCTCAAAGGTCAAGACCTTCCTCACTAGATGTTTGCAGGTATTACGTAGTACAAAGATATGATGCAATCTTTCTCTTTTCAAAGTCTAAGAAGTCCAATTATATGGCTGTTCTAGAGTTGTGATGGTCAGAAATGTGACTACAGAAATGTCATCGTGTTCTGCACTTACCTGCTTCCTCAAGTGCCCGCTCTGCTGTCAGTGCATGTCTGCATTAGTCATGAAGGTTAATGGAAACCAGGTACGCCAATCAGGGAAGACTGGCCTCTATAGCTACCCCTATTTTGCCAGCAAAGCTTCATCCTCATTCCAGAACCCGTACACTTGCTGAAGGTTAGGGATGAAGCACAGTGTGGTCATGAACAACATGAACTGAGTTTCATGTTCCACAACTAGACAGAGCAGCAGGCACTTAGGAAAACTTAATGTATAGAGAGAGATACACACCAAATGGAACAATTTAACAGGGAGGTACCTGATGGCAAATAAACACAAAATGCCAAGGCAACCTCTCTGCCACTAGCTGTACCCTGATCCTTCCATTTCTTCGAGAACCAAAGCTAGTGAACTCGAATTTATTCAAACTTACCAAATAAACCCATTTAGAATGTGAAATACACCCTTAAGAAGGGAAAACACAGCGTTCCTTGACAAAAGGAGGACTGTATCCTAGGCTGCATCAAAAGAGGCATAACTAGCAGTTAAGGGAGGTGATTCTCCCCCTCTACTCCACTCTCATGAGACCCCACCTGGAGTTGGGGTCTGGGGCCCCCAACATAAGAAGGATGTGGATCTGTGGGAGTGAGTCCAGAGGAGGCCATGGAGAGGCGAGGGCTGGAGCAGCTCTGCTCTGGAGCCAGGCTGAGAGAGCTGGGCTGGGGCAGCCTGGGGGAGAGAAGGCTCCTGAAGGGGAGACCCCAGAGCAGCTCCAGGGCCTAAAGGGGCTGCAGGGAACCTGGAGAGGGGCTGGGGACAAGGGCCTGTAGGGACAGGCCAAGGGCAATGGCTTGAACCTGAAAGTAGATTTAGATTGGGCAGAAGTTCTGGCACAGGGTACCCAGAGAAGCTGTGGCTGCCCCATCCCTGGCAGTGCTCAAGGCCAGGTTGGACACAGGGGCTTGGAGCAGCCAAGACTTCATTTCCTGACTTCCTGTAGTGCAAAGCATTGATTGCGGATGGACTCCCATTGACAGGTGAACGCAGTCTCAGTGCTGCATCAGTAGCACATTTTTTTATCAATAGATTTAGCCATAGACATCTATGTGCAGCCCTGAGAGGCACTGGCTCCAACCAAAACCATGTTGGAACTGAAGAAACGGCCAAAAAGGCACATTTAACCTATGAGTGGGATTTCTGGGCAGGGGAACAGCAGCGGAGCAGGGTCCCAGGGAGCCTGCATCATCTCCAGCCTGGAGGTTCACAAGAAGAGAGGGCTGAAGGGAACACCAACAGCCCCCTCATCTTTGTTCCAAACCACTCAGGTTAGGATTCTGCATTCACTGCTATTTATACCCTCTAACTTCTTGATACCCACAGCTGAGTGAACTTGTCCAAAACCACTCCTTGCTTTATAAGCATGGATTTAGCTTTTATGTTCACTGACTGCTAATAAGGCATCTTCCTGCCATAATCCTGCATAAAATTAGGTACCTACTGTAGAATTCTCCTCCCCACTGCTTGTCATTGATTGCACAGTGAATTAGGCTCTGGCAACCATCAATAACAGCTCACTGCTCTCTTGATCTTATAAAGTGACCTTAGTTATAGCAAGTGGTCAGAGCACAAGAAAGAAACCCTCATGAGCCAAAACATACCAGTAAGGATCCTTGTGATCTGCACAGAGCTGGACTTAGCAGGCCTGAGCAAAGTGCCAGGTAGCATCATGACACATCATGACACTGCCACCACTCACTGTCCTCTGCCCACCACTGACAGCTTACAAAGGCACCTTGTGAAAATACAGCAAGTGTTATTCTAGCATCCACGGTGCAACACCTCCTGTTTAAGCTTTGCCGTGTAGCCAATGCAAAACAAACTGAGCAGCTCCCCAGACATACCTCAGTTGACTCAATCTGCTTTGGAAAGAGGACTGGAGCACTCACACGTTTTCCTATGTGCTGAGCTAGGCTATGGGCTTGGAGGAGGGCCAGGACCTAAGGAAGGAGCTTTAGCTCGCTCTTACTCTGCTGTGCAGGTTGAAAAGACCAAACTGCAGTTCAGCTTCCCACTATTGCGTGTCTATGGGAAGAGCAAAACACAGCAAATGAGATTTGACATAACAGTCCTAAACTGGTGATGGAAAAGCCAGCCAGCACATCTGGGGCTGAATTTAGTCATTTTGTTTGATTATAACAAATTATACGATTGTGTGTGATCTATATTCTTGGCCTTTAAAACAAAGGATAATCTATGGCTTTTAAGATTCCAGTTTATCCTTAGATGATGGATAATGGCTGTCCACAGCAGACAAAGCTTTATCGGGGGGAGAACACTGGAAGAACATCTCCATCGAATTGCGTACCTGTAGCTGAGAAATCAGCCTTCTCCCCAAGAGAAAAAAGGCTGAGGTTAATTAGGTGATCACTGAACAACGCACACAAAGTTCCTACTGTGAAATGTGACTTCATAAGGGATTACAGGCACATTCCCACCTTGCCACAGTGCTGGAAAATGAAGGGGAACACAGCACATACGGCCAAATGGATGATGACTTCATAGAAGTTGCTCGCAAAGAAAGCAGCCTGTTGTTTACTGCAGCTATCGACAATCTGTGAAAGTAGACCAGAAATCACCCTAATTACCAGCGTGCCAGTTGTGCTTGTTAACACCAGCTTTGTGACCAAATGTTATTCCACAGTTGTCACATCACAAGAAGGTTTCATTACTAACATAATAGTGAACAAGATCACATGCCTGGCTATTGATTGATCTGCCACACAAAGGAAGGACGTTGTTGTCTCTATTATAACCAGTTACATCTTTGTCTGCCTGGATAATATGCACAGGAATGTATCATGAGCAGTTGCTGCAGTGTTTCCTAATTCCTGCCTGTTAGCCCATTAACAGCCCATTAGGATGTGCAGACTTTACCACCGGAGAAGAAATGACCTCGCCATAATTCCATCTCATACAAGCTTCAAAAAGAACATTTTCATCCGCCTTCCTGCGACGGATCCGACGCGGACTGAGACTCACTCAACATTTGCTTTATAAATACATCATTTCTGTCAAATCAAAAGAGAGTTTAATTCATTCCAGACACAATTAGGTAACACTGCAGGAACAGTGGAAATGTTCATCATTACTGCAGGCTAACGGCCCTGAAAGAGCTATATCTTAGACCAGAGGACCGGTCTGCTAACAAGCACCTCAGACAAAACGAACTAAAATTGACCCTCAGACCATCAAGATACTGCTTTGCATTCATGGACCAGTCATAAATGCCAACAACAGCTTTCGTGCCTGTTGTTAATACTAAAAGTGAACAGTCCTGTTTATTCTGCTCGGAACTCAATAAATATTCTAGTATAAAAGTGGATTTGTTTATCACTGTGAGTCTACAGAAAAACAAGCACGCCTCATCATCTTATCTGATGATGAATGATTTATCAGGCAGAACGTGAATCTGCTTCTAACTGAGTCTATTTTCCTGTTTATGCTTGTTGAACAGATACAATTTAATGAAGAATATAAAGTACTTAAAAATCCGTCTACCATTAATAGTTTAATTAAACTGACATGTACTTCAAAAACAGAGAGACAGAAAACATTCATTCTGGTTAGAAGGGGCATGGCATTATTAAAGTGCAATTAAAA
Organism: Agapornis roseicollis; assembly: GCA_002631895.1. Lineage (NCBI taxonomy): Eukaryota > Metazoa > Chordata > Aves > Psittaciformes > Psittacidae > Agapornis > Agapornis roseicollis. The sequence continues at coordinate 77,135 of NDXB01017724.1, forward strand.
CCAACATTCACTTGCAATTAATAGCTGAGACAACTCAATTATTAACATCTGATTGTCAGTTCTGGCTAACTTTGCCACCCCAAGGTAGGTATGTTCTTTGGGCCTCTTGTGAAGTACATTACACAGCTGCTGTCACACTGCAAAGACTCAAGCACGAGTTGCTCCTGAGCAATATCACACTGTAAATCCCTTCACAAACACCTCATTGTGCTATTACCCCTTCCCGTGTCCTTGAGGTGCCGGTTCCCCAAAGATCCCTTCCACTGGGGCAGGCAACAGCCTCTGTTGAGACTGGTTCAAAGCCTAGGGACCGGCACCTGGATCACTCTTCCCAGGTAAAAGCACTAATCTGGATCCCTTGGGCATACTCCAGCACCAGGTTTCTTCCTATACTTCATGTCTCTCACAGCTACCTCTGTCCATCAAACGTGATGGAAACTGGTCAAGTGGCTCAGCAGTGATTTGAGGGAGGGCACTGGAAAAGAGGAGCAAAGAAAAGCAACCCAGCCACACAGGGGGCTCATTTTGTTTGGGAACAGGGGAAAAAAAACCCATCTCCTGCCAAACCTGAAGCTGTAAAGTGAGAGTTAGCCAAAGAACTGTTGTGGACTGCTTCCCAGAAGCATAAATCCTTCTTGAACAACATAGCAATGGAAACATCCCTGAAATCCAGCCTATGCTGCTTTAGAACACAGCAACAAACACGTTCAGAAATCTCTTCAGAATCTTGGGGTCAAAAGAAAATCCAGACTTAAAACACATGAAGAGGCAAAAGATAAACAACCAGGAATTCTGTTCCGAAGGATATTTCAATAGCTAGAGAGGAGAAATCAGAACCCTACTGCAAAGCCAGCCACCTGGGACAGGAGTAACCGTGTCTGGATTAAACCAGTATCTAATACACAGGCCACCAGGCATCTGGCTTATCTGGGACCCATGTGGGAGGAAGCCTGCTTTCCATGGGTTTCTTTTGAACAACTATTTCATTGAACAAGCCTCAAGGAACATTGCTTTGATCACCATTAAAGCAAAGCAGATGCTGCAGGTTGTTCCATGTGGGCAGAATGCCATGGCAAGTTCCACAGTCCGCAGCAGGGCTTCACAGATCTCAGAAGTCCACTTTCAAGGGAATTGCAGCATTAATATCCTAGGAACCAAGCACATGTATTCCAGCCCAAAGCAGAAGTTGTTTCAGGGCTATTTAACTACTTCCTATGAGTTTGGTTTACTCGTTTCCTTATTACTTGAGGTGAGTGGAGTGGTTGCAAATGCTCCCGTAAATCAACCCATACAACCCTCTGTTCCATCCCCAGGAGGAACAGAGGGAAAGACAACTGATAAAATCAGAGGGAGAAACATCCGACTGCACAGTTAGAACGTTCACAGAAGCTTTCTTTCATGCCTGTATCATAGCTCTTGTCACGTCACCTAAGGGTGCTGACTGGAGTTAAAGGTTGGACATGATGATCTTAAAGGTCTCTTCCAACACGGTTTGATTCTGTGATCCTATGACTGACTGCTGAAGCTCACAAGTCCTTCTGCTCACACTGCTGCTGGCTGAGCCAAGCTGGAGCCTCTGGGATTAGACAGAGCAGTGCCTTGAGCTTTTCAAGGTCAGCTTTCACATCTGGGACTTAGACCTGGTCTCCTATTGTCCTCCAAGCTGACAGGACAAGGGGTGATGGGTTCAGACTGAAACAGGGCAAGTTCAGGTTAGATCTAAGGCAGAAGCTGTTCCCTGTGAGGGTGCTGAGGCGCTGGCACAGGGTGATGGCCCAGAGAAGCTGTGGCTGCCCCATCCCTGGCAGTGTTGGACACAGGGGCTTGGAGCAACCTGCTCTAGTGGGAGGGAGGGGTTGGAACTGGATGAGCTTTAAGGTCCCATCCAACCCAAACCAGTCTGGGATTCTATGGTTCTATGATACTGTAAGCTGCACAAACACCCAGTGAAGGGCAGCACCTCGGCTTCTACTGGTAGATGAATTTACCAGAAAGCTGCTGAGGGAAAAAGCTGCTTTACCCATGTTTTTATAGAGAGAATTTTAATGACAAAATACTTTCTACACCGTGCCCATAAATTATGTATAAAACTCAGTATAAAGCAATGTATTCCTGCTCTGAAATTTCTCCACGGAAAAGGAATTTAATTCATCTTAATTTTCATCTCTGTTAAATTTCACTCTTAAATATCCCTGTGAAGACATAGAAAGAAAGAGAGAAACGGCAAAGGGTGGGAATTAGCAGGATTCACTATAAAACCCCCAACAAAACCAAACAGAACATAATCAGTGTCTTTATCTTGTTTCCTCTAACGAGTGTTTTAATAACAGACTTATTTCCCATGCAGTCATTACGCCTGCCACCTTCACATAACAGCACCTGCACTGACACAGCTAAGGCTTTGAATTCAGCTAAGACACCCCCAAAAGGGTCAGAGGTAAAGCATTTCAGCCCGCCAGAAGAAATGGGTCTGGGAATGAAGGTTCACTTCAGACCTTGTGAGGAATTCAGCAACTGAAGCATCGAGGAGTATTCACTGAGGAGGCACCAGATACCCTCACCATGAAGTGAAGAGCTGGTTTTGCACCAAGCCAAGCAGGGAATGGTGGCTCTTGAGGGTTTGAAGGCTTTGAAGGGTTTGGGCTCTGCAATCTCTAACCAAATTGTTCACGTTCCTTTCAAGGTCTGTAACTATGAGACGTGATTGTGGTCTGTTAGAGACCACCAGAGTAGGCAGAGTAGAGGATAAAGTCTGGAAAGACATCTGAAAGTAAACCAAGAGATATGGACAGCCTATACATCATTGAATAGAAGCTAGAAGTAAACTCACTTGTGCCTGAACGCAGCTTCTTTGCTTGCCTTAGAATCTCTATCAAATTGCTAGCAACACCAGATAGTTACATACAACAGAACAAAACACAAGGCAATTACTGACCTTTCGTTTCTTCATCTTCTCTATTCACTATTATATGACCAGTGCAGCCTGGAAAGTCATATGGAACACTGTATTAATTGACCACAGGTTTGGCTTTTAACTTCTCTTACAAGTCTTACAAATCACCAGAAATACATTTTTAAACTGCCATTGGTGAAATTCTAGTTTGAATTCTATTTCTTTTGGTTTTAAACAGTGCAAAATCACAGTCAAATAATATGACCTTCTAATGATGGCTTTCCCCCCTCATAAAACTCAGGCAAAGCATGTCTAAAGTACTCTCTGCCACAAAACCTTTACAAAGAAACCTCCTGAAGTGTGTGGCTGTCTAGGTGCAAGTGAAACCAAGGCACTGGATGTAGATCTTGTTGTTATTGTGTTTAAATCAGGCTTACAACGCCACGCCACTGACATAAAAACCAGCAGCAGAGCAGGGTACTGTTTGGTTTCTGAATATTAAATGCAGTCAGAAGGTAACGGCACTTATGAGATTCTGTCATATAAGACAGATCTATGGAACTGATGAAACCCATTTTCTCATTGAGCTTCAAAAGTCTGGACAGTTTCTTCTGTGACTGCTAAAGAAGTTAACTCAGGCAGCTTCTTTGGTGCAGTGCTATGCATATACAGGCTTTCTGTTTAAAGGGCTACTATTGCTTAGGCTGCATCTGTTTTAAAACCCAAACAACTTTACCGCATATGTCACTTGAGATAACAAGACAAAACACAGTGTAACAATTAAACCAGCTTGATAGTCACAGCTGATAAAAACGCCAAGTCAGCAAGTTTCAGTGCTGTTGCTCATCCATTTTGCTTTCAGGTTTGCTTCCTTGAGAAGCAAGGTGCAACACCTGCAGGCAAACATCACTTACTGTCACAAACCTGCTTCCACAGAGTTCATTCTGATCATTTTATAGAGATGCTTCTGTTCATTGCAAGCTCCTGGAGAGCTCTGCACAGGTCAGAGACATCTCTCTGTTGTTTTTCAGCATCTCTGATTATTTTCAGCACCCTGCACTCTCAGTAAGGAAAAGGCAGTTTCTTGGCCCAAAATGTTTCTCCAAAATTACTGTTTTCTACTCATTGTTGTTCTGATTATTACTGTTACTATTTAATAGCAGTAAAATCAACATTAGTATTTATGTTAAAATAAGTCAAATTGAACTGCAAACTTCAGGGGCCCTTGTGTCTTTTCAAGATGCAGGATGCCTCTTCCCTGCTCCAGTGTCGTAAGTATGCTAAATATGGAGAGAGGAATCCCTTCTTTCCAAAATGAATCCTAACAAAACCAAACAGCATCCTTAAAACACCGGAACACGTCAAAACTGTGGGAAGAGGCTTCCGAATCTATCAACTGTGGGGTTTCTATTCATGTTCTGTTTGCCACTATTTTGGGTACTATTCCAAAGCTGTGTTTTGAGCCCTTAAGGACCTGCTATCCCCTCGGCTCAGGTTTGACTCAGTCTGGGAAGTGCCAGGCCAGCAACTGGGATGAAGCGTCACAAAAGCAGCTTGTCCTGTGAGATTTTCAAGTCATCTTTGTTGAGAAAAGCAAGGGGGGGAATCGTGATAAGGATAAACATAGGAATCTGAGAGAGTAAAACCAGGAAGGGCGCATGGCGAAAGCAGAACGGGAGCGGAGCAGAACGCGTGCGGAAGGGCTCAGGAGCCAAATGGGCAACCAGACAAACACTTGGAATAAGATCTGAGGAGCAGAAGGCTGACAAGAGGAGGCAAAACCTGTGAAGGGGGGGGGGGGAAGGGGGAGGGAAGTAACAAACACAGGGAGGAGGCTAAACT
>NDXB01017724.1:81944-176864 GCA_002631895.1 Agapornis roseicollis
GGGGGGGGGGGAAGGTGGAGGGAAGTAACAAACACAGAGAGGAGGCTAAACTGTACTGCTGAGAGGAGGCAGAGGAAAGACAGAGGGCACAGAGACAGGAACTAGCAGTGTGAAACCAAAACAGCAAGGGCAGAGAGGTGGTAGAGAAAGTTGTTTGAATGCAGGGATCAAAACTAAAGGCCCAACTTATAACGCATCATAAAGTTTACAGGAAGTTTGTTCTGGGGAAAGCCTGACATGTTTCTTTACCTTCTCAACCTGGGTTCAGATTAAGAGAGCCTCTCTTTATAGCAACCCCAGACTATTGCAACCGGGCATGGCACAGCCACTGCCTTCTCTCCATGAGCAATGCAGGCTCCTCCTTTCAGGACAGGAGGAAGAACTAGGCAAAACATAAACTGTAGTCTTGGTTTATCTGTATCCACAGCCCATCTGCTAAGTCAAACCGCAGCGGAATGCGTATGCATGCATTCAGAGAGATAGCTGTCATTAGACCAATGAAGTTAAGCTACGTATAAAAGCCAGGATCAGATCAGTAATAAAGTTTACACTTCATTAAGGATGTCAGAATCCTTGCTGCATCTTCGCTTATTGAATTTCACAAGCAAAGGCATCCAGCGAGCAGTCAGGAACTGGTTACTTGGAAGCATCCGGGATCGAAACCTGGAAACGGATATTCCCTTAATAAATCTACAGAATTAGGAAAACTGGACATATTAACATACATCTCTGTATTCAGGGCTGTAAAAGGACTAGATTCTTGTCTCATCAAATTTACATTGTGGAATCTGAATATAGTATGATTAGGCATTATTTTAACAACTCCATCACAATACAATTTCAAATAAAATGGCCCTTCATATCGCACTAAGATCAGTGTTTTAAATAACAAAGGGGATTTTTTTCTTGGTTAAATAAAGGCAAGGATTAGCATTTAGTTTCAATCAGGATAAGCAATGCTGTACCAGTTGGTGCCTCAAAGATTCAGGATTTTATTAATATTCCAGAGATGCATTTGTGTTGCCTCTGGGTACACTGAAAAGCCACTTAAACTGCACTTAAAGCAGCACTACAGGATCAAATTGATGTGCATCAACCATTTACAATAAAACTTGATTATTATAAAGGCATACATATTTGCATAATTACATGTTTGATTTTTTGATCATGCAGCATACACTACAAAACGTTGCTTCATGGAGAAAGGCATCGTCAAAAAGCACCATCTGCTGTAGTGTTTCATGCACTGCAATGCCCGAGACACTGAAGGTAGATGTGTGTGGATCAAAGGGGAAAGCAAAGGAGGTTTTGCTAGAACAAGAGGCTCAGGGCTGGAGGAGAGGACGTGGTAGGACGTGGACTTTTTGTTAGGCTGTCATCCCTTTCTGGCTGTTTTTAAATGGAATTAGGAGGGAGAAAGGTAAAAGAGAACAGAGCAGCACATCCTGTGGTGCACAGAACGCAGGATTCAGCGCTTGGGAGCATTTGGCATAAACGCAGTTTTGCTATTTTCACTCAAAACGGCACCAGTACCCAACATACTGAATGCAGGAATCGTTTTGGGGAAGAAGGCACACAAAACGTACAGATTCCCATTACTTTGACAAGAATGAATAGTTTTAGGGGATGCCTGTGAAACAACACAACAGCTTAAAAAGACACAGAACTTGAAAGGAAAAACATCTCCATATTTGATCAATTCAAAAGGCAAAGCCATCTGTTCTTCAGTACTATCTGACCATCAATCCTAACGAGAGCCCAATGTGTGCAGGCAGCCCAACGTTGAGACTGCAGAAGTAAAAAGCACTGGGAGTACAAGAGAAAGCAAGCAAGCACTTCTAGACTAAGCACACTCAGCCCCGAGCTTTTGTATCCTAAAACCAGGCATCATTTTGATTAGCACTGCGTGTCCCTCATTTTAATACCTGAGGCTGGTTTCCAAAGTGGATTTGGAGAAAGACATTAATCAAATGCTTCTAACATTCTGCCATCACAAGGATTTGCATGCCTGCATCCAGGAACACAAACACATACACAAAAGGGTCTTCTTCTTGGTCTGCTCCTACCTCTGAGCTACACTGCGAACACTTTTGGACATCGTTCTGAGTGGTAAAGTGCAGCACGGTGCCAAGACAGGGAAGATCTGGCAGGGATGTCAATAGGCATGTACCAGCCTGTTGCTTCCCAGGAGGAGCTCATTCCTTCGCAGACTGGCCTTTGGTAAGCACTGTGATTCATTGCTCAGGGATGGGATTACAAGCTGGAAACCAGCTGCCAGAACTTGGGCAACTCCTTGCACTTTCCCACGCTTTCCCTTTTCCTTCCTCCTGTTTTTCACACCATTATATTCACATGCAAAACACTTCAGGGCAAGGACTGTTTCCTAGTACAACTTTCCACCACGCTGGGCATTAAACAAGCTTTTATCGCCATGGACATCTCAAGGTACACCAGGGTACAAACAACAGCTGGATTATTTGCTGTCTGGGGGGCAAATACCAAGTCAACCCTTTAACAGCACAACCTGACTATAAAGCCCAGCAGTCAAGAACAGCATCTGGCTCCAAAACATACCCCACAGTCCAGTGGCACAAAAGAGCTTCGGGAATAGCAAGCTTTTGGCCAGACACCTGAAGGAAGAACATGGTGTGTATGTATGAATGCAAGTATCTCAAACCTTCTATGCCCAAACCACAGCAGCTTGTATGCAGATTCACTGAAACGCAAGTGATGGCCATGGAGCTTCCAGCCCTAAAGCTGCATTGATGGCCTGTTAGCTTATGCTACATCTGGACCATAATGAATTTATATTCCCACCAAGAAAACAACCACTGCTGTGTAGTTGTAAGGCAGACTTTATTTCACATTATGAGGCAGGAGGTGCTGGAGTCCTCTATTATGCACAAGATCTTTAAACATGTAGGTTCCTTACCATGGCTTATCAAGTCCAATTATAGCTTGGCATCAGAGATGCTGCACACCCACGGCTGTCATTGACTTAAGATTAGCGCTGTGACAGCCAGTGCTTCTGAAAAATCAAACCTCTCGTGTGGCACGCACAAGAGTACGAAACACTTCTGAAAGAACCCTGATGCTGTTGNCTGTCATTGACTTAAGATTAGCGGACAGCCAGTGCTTCTGAAAAATCAAACCTCTCGTGTGGCACGCACAAGAGTACGAAACACTTCTGAAAGAACCCTGATGCTGTTGTGTGTATGTAGTTCACAAACCCTCAGAGATACCTGTCTGCTGGCATTTCCCCATAGCCAGCATTTTCGGAGTTGAATCATGTTTCAGTGTGACAGCACCGTTCCCTCTGCCTCCACTTGAAACAGCACCTGTATGGTTTCTTCCTCTTCAGGTACCCATAATGAAAAGACAATTACCCATTTATAGCATAATATTGAAAATAGCCCCGAACTATAACAAAGCCTTAACTACGTCTTTTCTTTCCCATTTGAGAAAGTGCATTTCTTTCCCACTTAAGACTCTAAGTGCATTTGGTCACTGTGCTCAAACAGGAAACAAAACCGGCCAGGCAGAGGCAAACCTTCACAAACAATGAGTTTCCTTTTTGTGCCTTAATATTCAGTTCTTGGTGAGCTCCCCTAACAAAGTCTGTACTAATCGTTGTTGGAATCAGCACAGCAGTGACTGCTAAACACAGCCTTTTCCCCCACCCTCTCTGCACTAGGCAGACAGGGGTTTTCATTACATATATCACTTCCAACTTGCTGCAGTGATTCCACAAAGACAGGAGGATTTAGAAAGCTAATGAATGGGGGTGGGGAGCAGGCTAGGACTGGAGCTTCAGTTCTAGTGTCTAAAGCTGGATACCATGAGTGGCTTCACACACGGGGCACTGCCACCGATTTCATTTTCATTGCATGGCACTGACAGGCTTTGACAGGCAAATCGTTCATCTCAAGTTAATAAATCACAGTAAGGAGTGGGGGTAGGGGGATTTAGTGCTACAGGATTTAGGGCAACGCTTACTGGGCATTGACTTGCCCTGACTGTTATTGTGCCGCAATCACAGCAAAATCATTTACCTTTTAGGTGCTAATTAAGGACAGAAGAGGAGACGAATAGGTTTGGTCTGAATATACCTTAGCATCTAGGGACCATTTGCTACATCATAATGAGATGCCATAGCTCAGTATGTCTACAAGTCTCTTGCCGCTTTATTATTAGGCACAAAATCTCATCTTGCCAGTTAACCGACATGAAGTTAATAGTTTATAAGTGAGATTAACCTGAAAGAGAGAAAAAAAACATCTCCCCCCACGCCCCTTCCCAAGCTCCCTCCTAGCACAGAACACTGTTCCATTGGTATCAGCACCTTGGTATTCAGCACTTTGGTACATCTAACCCTCCCTTTGCAGACATGTCATCAATACTGCCTGCCACTGGGGAGAACGGGCTATTCTGATTACAAAACGCTGGTTCTATAAATCTGATCATTTTAATGATAAACCAGGATATTTTAGGCTTTCTTGTCCCTGAAGAACCAAGAACAATTGCAGATTGATTGGGAACCAATTCAGGACTTTAGAGCTGCAAGTTGTGAAAATCATTTCTTTCTCTTAGGAAAAAGAAAACAAACACAAAAAAAAGGGGGAGTTTTCTGGTTCTTAACTCTCTACAAAATAACTTAAGGTGTGGGTGAAGCCAGTAATTTGGATCTGAGTGGTGAATTGGGACTTCAACTTTCTCCAACCATAGCAATCAGATCCTACTCGGCTGCTTCTCATGACCCCTGTCATCAGCACATCATGAGGAGGGGCAAGAAAAGGCTACCCCTGTGAACACCAGCATACCACTAAGCACAAGCAGCTCTGGTCCTTGGTGGAGGCTCTCTGCAATAGCTCAACGCAAGTTAGTAAATGCTAGTTACAACCAGTGGGTCTACTTTAGTCCCAACTGCATCAATCCCCCTTTAATGCAAGATCTGGGACAGTGGAAAAGCCCCAAGGTCTGGTCCAGACTTTAAGAAGGTGTTAGCCAGCAATCTACTCCCATAGTGGCAGGTGAACACTGCCCTAAGAACTGAATGGGAATACACAGGTTAGTTGACGCCGTTTGCTTTATGTCTAAGGACAGGCTAATCCCTGCAACCGTATGCTGCTGCCAGTGCTCACTTAATAGGTTCCTGTAGTGAATAACATCATGTGCTCTGTCAATTATTAATAATGAGACAAGCTTTTTCACATCAGAATGCCACCCTGTAACGTGACGAGCCTGTATCATATTAGTGTATCAAAGCTCCAGCTCGTAACATTACCAGTTTACTAAGCGAACTCTGAACGAGATTTATTCCCCACACACTCTGCTGAGTCCTCATTTTCATGGATTCTGTAAACAGAAAAGGTCCCTTTCTTGGCAAGAGTCTTAGAATATGGTCTGCATTCTCGGTGGCTGATTTACTGCTACATTGCATTTATTCTAACACACCATTGATCCCCTGTCTCATACATCAGATTTAGTTACTTTTCTATTGTATAATTTCTAGGCGACAGTGGCTATCCAGGACAGAAAGAGCTGATGGATCTAATTTGATTTTGCCCTTATACCAGCAGAAGTTCACTTACTAGTTCACTTACTCAGAATTCATTGATCACTGCAAGGTCTACTGGGATTGTGAAATCTCATTCTCAGTGTCTTTTCCAATTGTCAAAGCACAGACTCAATACTGCATCTGACATCCCTGCAGCCTGCCTCGTTCTGCATAACACAGCAGTCAGCCATGGGGTTACAGTCAATGATGGGGCTCTCATAAAGGATGACAAGGCTAACTCTAACTGACTTCAGACATGGCAGAAAGGTAGATCTTTCTGAAAGGTGGGTTCGCTGATGATAAGCAAGGGCCAGCTCAGTGACAACCGTATCTTTAAATAAGGGAAAGCAAGAACCAGGAAAGGGCAATGCAGGACAGAAAAGGCAATGGTAAAGGAAGAAGAAATGTCAAGAGGAGTTTTACACAAAGATCCACATGTCTAAAATCAAAGAAACTACTACTTAGCATAGCGAGATGACTGAGGTTCTCAACGGCTTCTTTGCCTCAGTTCTCACTGAGGCAAACACTCTGACCACACTGCTCAAGTCTCTGGAAGGCAGATGCAGGGACTGTGAGAATGAAGACCTTGGGTTTGAGATCATCTTAGGAACCTGAATGTGCACAGGTGCAAGTGTCCTACACCTGGGCTCGGAGCAACCTGCTCTAGCGTCAGGCATCCCTGGGCTTGGAGCAACCTGCTCTAGCATGAGGCATCCCTGCCCATGGCAGGGGGTTAGAACCCGATGATCTTAAGGTCCTTTCCAACCCAAACCATTCTGTGAGCCTATGAATCCTTTTGTCTGTGCTGTTCCTGGCTAATATGCCAGGTAACACCCTGTGCACAGCCTATTCAGTTCAATGGCAAGACAGCAAGCCTCACAGAGGATACTGTCAGGGCAATAATCACTTTTAAAGTGGCTGTAAAGATCTTCTAGTCACTAAGCACGCAAGAAGAGGCAAAAGGAGGTTAATGAAACTTCAAGAACTGTTTGTGTTCTGTGAGGTCGCTTTGTCTTGAGTTCCTGAGAGCAGATAAGGTGGGAAAGAAGATCTTGGGAAGGCAGATGACATTTAAAAGAAGCGGTATGAAAGTTCTCCATTACAAGCATAAAGACCGTTTTGTCAACAGTAAACACATTCATCTTCATCTGGGAGAAGCAACTGATAGTTCCTGTTACCCGAGAGAATTCTAAACCTCAGCTACCCTGTGCACCTGCAGAACAATTTGTGACCATGCAGCAATATTTAGGTTACCAGTTTTGGAACAAATGCATCACCAAATATGACTTTCAGAAACAAACGTTACAATGGGAACAGAGCTGCTTTAATCACTAATTGCTTTCTGAACACATTCACCAGTCTCATTTCAAACTGTTCGAGCACCTGAGCTTCCACTTCCCCTTCCTGGGTAATATTCACCAACCTAAAGGCAGCCAGCTATGCTGGATAGCTTTCCTCTGCCGTGCATTGTTCATTTTCTCCTTTTCTGCTCATTCTTTAGACGACATGAGGGTATTTTTCTCTCTACAGGCTTGAAACCCATCCACAGTCCTCAGCTGCCACATCCTTTCATAATCTTGTTACTATTCAAACAGGCACTAATGTTGCTGTGTTCCATTAAGAGACTTGGTCAATAGCTCCAAAAAAGCAAGGGTACCAGGGGACAACGATGGGGAATTACAGAGCCAGTAACACGGTATTGAAAACCCCTCGCTTGCTTTGCAGACCATAATACTTACATTTACAACTGCTGCTTTATTTTCAAGGGCATTTTACTAAAGCAAAGTGGAGGCATAGCTTCCGACGCAAGAGCTGAAGCCTCAGAACAGAGGGTGAGTGATCCCGTACTTAACATCGCTACTCAGAGCTATGATCACTCACTATTTCACTACAAACACCTTGTGCAACCTTAGTCAAGTTGCTTAGGGGGAGGTTTTGTGGCTTAATCCCCCATCTCTGAGATAAGCATGACTTAGCCTCCCTATCTCACCGGCACACAGTGAGGATAAATACATTAAAGAAGAATTCATGTATCACAACATAGTGATAGGAGTTCAATACCCTGAAGAGGGAGTAATTTATCTTTATGTCTCCTGGATCAAGTACAGTTTCTAGGTGTGTGCAACAGGAGAAGCCTAATTTATTAATACACAGAGAAAGCAAACCATCTCCAGCCCTACATTCCTGTATACGAAACCATGAACAGACACATACATGTGGAGCTGTAGAGTGGAAATGCCGGAGCAGAAAAGAACAGAGTTTTCCTTTGCTTCAACAGGCCTAGGACAGGGAGAGGAACCATGGGCTAGACAAAGAAATCAGTTCATTCCAGCAGAATAAAGCACAACAAACCCAAACAAATGCACATCGGGTTCATACATAAACTAGATACAGAAGTATTTAGGCACGCACATTTTTACAACCTTCCTTCAAGTTATCTTGCATAAGGAATACACTGTAATTTACTAGCATGTGAATTATACTCCAGGCCACCCTCCCCATCAAATACCTTTATCAGAGTGTAGCCGTGTTAGGAGAAAAAGGGAAGGTAACGTCTATAGTGTGAGGTGTCCCTGTCCACGGCAGGGGGGCTGGAACTAGATGATCTTAAGGTCCTTTCCAACCCATTCTATAGCTCCCATTGAAAAGCCAATCATACGTTTCCTAGTGATTACAGAGCAATAGACTTCTATAAAAATGAGTTTCCACCAAGTATTCCAAATTATAGATTTATTCAGACTCCCGGAGAAGAAAAAAATCAAACTTGTAAACTGTGCAGATTATACATCCAATAAAATATTTATTGGTGCGCAAGGTATATCGTTAACTGTGTTGACTACTTTCCACTAAGGTGCCAGAGGAATAAGGAATTAACCCGTGTAGAATATAAAGCAGGCTTTCTCCGAGTCCTAGAGCTAGTTCATGAGCATACAAAACAGATTGTATGCAGAGCTGTAATATAGAAATTCTTCAGTGAAGAAGACACTGGAGCTGAATACCTGACAGCAGAACAAAACAGAGAACAGCATTAAAGCCGTGTAGCTGAGGTGCTGCATGCAAATGCAGGAAGACCTGAATTAGTAATGGTGGAGATCTAGCTACAGCAGACAGTGGCTGTGTCAATGAATGTTTTAATGCCATCTTGCTAGTCTAAGGGCTACCAAGTCACTCAGCTGGATGGAATTCTGGAAGTTCGGGGAATATGTGGTCCAAAAATCTCCATAAGCAAGTGAATATTTGAATAGCCCCCTTCTCTGCAAACTCCATCAACTGGCCTGCGGAAATCACACATGTGGCTTGAGGTGCACGCTCTTGTTTTCAGCATTAATCAGAACCACAGCCAACCCCCCACTGTCTATCGTTTATCCTTTCTCAAAATGCACATGAATATTCATCTCAACTGCAGCTACAGGGCACCAGACAGCAGCAATGCTATACAAGGGAAAACTGAGAACAAACTCACTGTGAAAAAATCCTCTAGTTACTTTGCACCTTAATGCTGTGACTTCAAATGCACATCTTTGGCACCGTACTCCTTGTCCTCTGCACTTTGAGATGACCTTTACCACGTTCTAATGGGGCTTAGGCTATCACTCGGGCTGTGCAAAGCTCCACACGGAAGATGTTTCTGCCCTGCCCGTTCCCAAATTACCATGGTTGAAGGAATAAATACACCAATAATATGGACTGAGGGGGTTCATCTCACTTTCTCTTTTAGCTTTCTCCTTTCCAGTCCTTAGCACAGACCATACCAGGCTTAGGGATGTGATTACAGCCAAAATACATTCTGCCTCACTCTCCATAACCCTCATCCTCAAATTGGGCAGGGAAAGCAGCTCCCTCATAGGGCTTGGGATTTAACAGCTTAGCCATCCTTCTCCTCTGCTTGATACTGAATACCACAGATTTGATACTGAATACCACAGATTTGATACTGAATACCACAGATTTGATACTGAATACCACAGATTTGATACTGAATACCACAGATTTGATATTGAATACCGCAGATTTTGCTATTAAATACCACGGATTTGCCAATAAAAGTATGCTGAATATTTCAGGATTAAGCAATCCGAAAGAAACTGGTCCCTAAATTACACTGCTTTGTGTTGAAAGAATGATTACACCAGGTAATGTCAGAAAGCCCTTGGAGAAACACACTTGCTTTCTTACCCCAGCCACTTTCTGAAGGAGAAGACAAACCAGGTGGGATTGATGGAAAAACTCAGGTTTGGTGCTCTCTTTAGCTCTTATAGTAGCTGTGGTTTTAAATGCTCACTCTGACAGCACTTGGTACCTGCTCATTTCAGAATCCCTTTTGATTTACACTGAAGCAGCAGGATTATGCTATCAGCCAGCATGAAAGCGATACCAAACACTGCTATTGTCTGCATGCTCCTGGTGTGCAGGGCAGGAGAGGGGAGCACACGTACACCTGGATGGGAAGAGCTCTATTCCAACATCTTTCTGCTTACAGAGACTAACAGCTTGGAATCCCACCGAGGACTGCAGGGCTGGATCCAAGAGAGTGGAAGTCTCAAAGTTTAGATTCCTAAATCGATGTCTGAGATGCCTAAACCCCAACCACGTTTTGCAATATAGGCTGTGAGGAAGCTTTCCTGAGGCCAGGCAGAACTCCAGTGCATTCAGTATTCCTGGATGCACTTTGGCACCTAACTCCCAACTTCCTGGGTTTACAAATCCTGGACTAGAACCAAACCTATTTCAATGCAGTGCAGAGCTGAAGAAGGTTACTGCTGTGGAAGGAGCTGGGGATAAAGATGGGCCAAGCATAGGAAATATACAGCTTGTTTCACACACAAAGCAGGAGGCTTAAAAATACCACCTCGAACAAAGATCAAAGATTCAGGATGGCTCAGCCATGCACGGCTGTGGAAGGAACAAAGGGTTTATAAAAGAATAAAGGAAATGTTAGGCAACTGGAGCCTAAAGGGTACAGAGCTCCCCAGAGAAAGACTCTGTCGTTGTTGTCTTTGGATTTGAGCATAAGGCTTGGTTGGAGGCTCCATTTTGTTTTCCAGGTAGAGATTTTATTACTGGGGAATGAGTGATGTTTTCCCTATTCCCCTGACTTGAAGGGCAAAACCCTGATGTTCAGTTAAACCATGGCCAGACCTGTGCTAGCAAACACCACTCCACAACTCTTGTCTTTAACAAACTAATCCAGGCCACCAGCCAAAAGAGCTTTCATTGTCATCCTCCATCAAATCTTTCTTTCACCCCACTCATTTCCCAGTGGAAAGGAAACCAAGAGCTGAGTTATTCTGTTTCTTCACCTTTCCTCTATATCCTTTCTAGCTTAGATTTTACTCCCTGAAGATCAAAGCTTACTCTCCTTTTCCATATAAAAGTACAGTGAGGTGGAGCTTTACAGAACAGATGCTCATTGACACGAAACAACTTACCATCAATAAATGCCTTTACCAAGGTGTTTTCTTCCTCAACTCCTGCACAGCTTCCTTCCTAGCCACAAACTTAAGTGTGTGGCAGCTCATCTTCTCATGCACATGGCACTGGCACAGCCATGTGAGCTGAGCTGGTCTCAGTAAGAAGTGCTTTAGCACGCGGTGTGATCTTACTTGTCGGTTTTGTTTCAGTCTCTCATGAAGTGGTAACAGAAAAGAATTATCCAAATAAAACCAATAATCAAATCAATATTTGGAGTCAAATTCTCATACTTACTTATTTCAGGCTGCTCATCTGCAGCTACGGGAATGGCTGCATGGACTGAAGTCTGTATGCACCCAGAAATGCAGCTCACTTTTGAGACCATGTTCTCCAGGGAGCACTAGCAGTAGATGTCAGAGATCTGTGGTAAAGGGAAGCTCATTAGTTTAAAGCCTGAGAAAAAACCTCATATGGGAATATGTAAGGAAACACAAAGCCAGAAGATAAGGCTTCCTTTTATTAAGAGACAACCAACCACCATAAAAACACCCCTTCTCTTCATGGGAATGCAGCCACGAAGCTCCCTGCCACAGCTCCCAGTGAGGTTCAGAGCTCCCTACTGGGGACAGCGCTACCAGAAGCAACAGTTCATTCCCCATGGTTTATTCAATGCAGCAAAAGCCTATTACTTTTATCATTATCCCGTTTGTTCTTTAAAGCAGCATAAACCTGCAGAGATTAGTGTGAAAGTTGTTCAAGTATTATATAAACCGTTCTTCTTTGGAAAAGCAAGCACCTGGCCTCAAGGAAGACCTGAGCGAGAAGCAATGGGAACAAACGCCTACCAGGCGTGCACGCAGCTACCTTTAAAGATCTATCCAAACATAAGACCTACAAGAATCATCTCTAAATTACTATTAAATACAGCAGAATTGCTTCTATTCTCAAATAACTATTTGTCATGATGTTAAACAGTACAGTAACCTGGATAGCTCTTACCTGTCTAACTGATGAGATGACACCATTATGGAGAACATAAACTGTTGGTTTTACAAGCTCCAGTTTTCCAGTTAATCCCAGTTCAGGACACCAGTCTTCATTCAGTTCCTACCATATGAAGATAACACAGCTATTAGGACAGATTTTACATCTGCAACATACTGAATTGGTATATTTGATATACTTGGTATATTTGAGTTCTTGTTAAGAGAGGTTTTTCATAGTGATACAGAAAGGACATATTTTTTCCAGAAAGGATGGCAATACACACACATATATACATATATTACATATCTATTTTATATATATATATAAATATAAATATCTATTTATATATTTCTACATTAACAAAGAAAACAATATTAAAGAGGTCCATTAAGGGCAATGATACATTTACACCTCAAGAGTCTAACAAACATCCTACTAAAACTAAGGACAGGGCTCAGAATGAAAACAAAGGACAAACGATGGCCAAGAACTGAAAACCAGCCTAATGAGAGGCAGATAATTCTCACTTTTTATGGAAGATACCGAGTTTCTTTTTCCATACAACTGACTAAGAATAGGTGACTTCAGGTATCTTGTTAAAAACAGAAGAGAAAAACGCTGCATGTTGTTGACAGATGCAAATACTGAATCTGATCCAAGCAGATGATGATACTCCAACAGGGTAAATTAGCACAAGGAGTTATTTTCCTATAATTTAAAGAAGGTCTGTTATTTCTTGCTAAATTTACCATGAAATAGGCAGGCACGTATATACAAATGTAAATGCATCTGCCAACACCAAGAGCAAGGTTCTACTATGCTACTAATAGCAGCCTTCTAGTATCTGAAGGGGGCCTATAGGGATGCTGGGGAGGGGCTCTTCATTAGGGACTGCAGTGACAGGACAAGGGGGAACGGGTTCAAACTGAAACAGGGGAGGTTTAGATTGGATCTAAGGAAGAAATTCTTTGCTGTGAGGGTGCTGAGGCACTGGAATGGGTTGCCCAGGGAGGTTGTGAGTGCTCCATCCCTGGCAGTGTTCAAGGCCAGGTTGGACAGAGCCTTGGGTGCCATGGTTTAGTGTGAGGTGTCCCTGCTTATGGCAGGGGGGTTGGAACTGCATGATCTTAAGGTCCTTTCCAACCCGAACTATTCTATGATTCTACAGCAAGGTTTGGACTGGATGACCTGGTACTCCAGCTGCTTGCCCATATTCCAACAGCAGTTTAAAGCATGGGAATAAATAAAAGCACGTGAATAGCTAAAAGCACATGTTCTCACTACTCTGTACAGATCCTGGTCACGCACGTGCATGCTCTGCACTGCCAAATGAAAGGCAATCATGGTTCCCCCTCAGTTCTGACTTCGCCCCGCACAGTTTCGTGCTACCGCTCTGCGACACGAGACAGATGGGATAGAGAGATCTGAAGTGTTACACATAAAACCTAAAACTGAACTTTTAAATATTCATTCTGAACCATAAAGAGAGCCATGGCTTTTGTGTGCTACAGATGGCTTGGAAATCCAGCGCAAACAAAGGACCAATTTCTGAATACTCATAGCTGTTCTACTAGAATAGCTGGAGGCCCAAAACTCCAGGGGTTTGAGCTGATTCAACCAGATCCTCTTACCTGCCAAATTTCATCAAAGCAACATGGCTTTTACCATCTTACAGGGATGAAAGAGGCATGAATAGGGTAGGGTTTTTTAATGAAATGTGGCCTGCCTATACTTGAACAAAAAATTACAATATGAATGGGAAGTGCAAGGTAAAGGGAAAACTGTCCTTTTTAGCATCGTGGAAGGTGGAATCTGTACTTTTTATAGATTGAAAGATTAAACAGAAATATTTGGTGTATTTGGATAAATGAAGGAAATAAACCAAAAAATAAGCATAATAAAAAATCCCTCAAGTCATAATCAATGAAGAACTGCTGACTGATTGCCAAGTATGGCCTTAGGTTTAAATCTAAGAGAGACACATGTGTTCTTTGTAAGGTAGCAGGGCACGACCTCATCAATCAGAGATTATCCTCTGCCTAATAGCTTATGGAATGACACCACTAAAGCCAGCTCCTCATCTGCCTTGACACAGAGGGAAGCTGATACAAATACAGCTGGAAAAGGACTGATCCCAAGTTGTACTGCTGCTAAGGCCGTTCACTGCTGCATTTACATTGCAGTACAATGAGCATTGTCTGATGCTATTAGCCATTAGTCTGGTCTAGACTCTAAAGCTTTTGGCTTTATGCCCTGGGATACATACAGAGAGGCAGCCTGGTTCACCATTGCCACGATGCTCCATGATGCTAAGGAACTAGCTGCTGCCTTTGTCAAGATTAGAGAGCAGGACGTTGTCAATAAGATGATGGGAGCTGGGGCAAGCATCTGAATTGCTTCCAAGAGAGGAAGAGTGGCAACTTATGGCAAGGAACCTGCCTGCTGGTTTGGGGAATGGCCCAGGTAAGACCTGCAGACCTGCAACCTTGCTGGAGAGACACAGCATCCTGCACCACTAGGAAGACTTGAGGACCAGGGCCTCCCGTTCAGCTGCTGGATCCATATCCACCTGAGTGCAACCAGGGACTGCAGTCTGAAAGTGTGGCCTGGCCTCTGTTTGAAGATAAGGCAAAAGAGCAGCACATGATCAGAGGGGAAAAGGCAGGATCCTGCAGTGCTCCAGCAGGAAGGGGAGCTTTGCCAACGACCTCCCTGTCCTTTTGAGAGTAACTGCTTTCCAGGATGGAGCATCCCAACAGGATACTCACACGCTTCGGCACAGTACAATATCCAGGGATAAAACCAAACAACTTTTGACGAGATCTGCCTCCAACAAAAACATCTTTATTGCCCTGGGCTAATGTGTAAGTTAGCGAGAGATCACAGTTCAGCTTCTAGAGCCACTTTATGCGATATGGGAGAAAAGCTACAGTCCATAGGGACCTTGTCTGTTAGTCCTCTAAAACATAAAATGTAGTTCTAAGCTACACCTCATCATGGTAACAGGCTATCAGCTATTCTCTTAAACCCTCGGATTCACTGCTGCCAGTCGAGGCAGAGCCAGACAACCTGACTTAATCACCTCCTGGTGACTCGTTGCACTGTGCCCCTTCGTTTCGAACCTATATAAAACCTAATTGTCTTTGAATCCTTTACTAGGACACTGGCAAAATGACTGCTGCCCCTATGGCACACACATGTGGATGCTGATAGGCACAGTGCCATGGGGCCCCTTCCCTTGGGGCTCCATGTTGTGTGCAGGGCTTGGCAGAGGCTACCACGACCTCTCTTAGCTCCTCCTGCTCCTCTTCGGGAGGAGCAGCAAGTGTTATAGCTAGGTTATAGGCTCATTCTATAAGGCAGCTTGTGTTCTACTAGCTTAAACCTAGCTCCAGGGTGAGTTTGGTTGTCCCTACAACTGTGCATTTGAATGCTTACACAAACTGCCTGCCCTCCTCCAGGAGGTGGTTTCCTTAGGGATACCTTGATCTGTCCCCCCACCACCCCATGCCCACTTCTGGACTGCCTCTGCCTATCTCATCTGTTGGAAATGGGGTTTCCCTGTGTCTCATTTCCCTCCGGAGTACTGCCACCCCCAGCCTAAATGTGCACCCCAGGCTTGCCCATGCTGTGCATCACTAAGAAGAAAGTCCCCAAAATGAGAAGACTAGCTCTAAAAAGATGAGCTGATTGCAGCCATCCAAATACTGCTCAGACTGCAGTTCCGGCTCTGCTGTTCATTCCTCTGCTGTGGAGAGGGGAAGCCTGGCTCTTCACACAGCACAAAGTGTTCAGTGAGAGCAAGGGTGAAGGATGAGCTATTTCCGTTGGTCTGTTACCTTCTCCCAAGTCTGCAATATAACAATTCACACATTCGCATCACAAGAGGTGGCAGGACTGTCACCGGTCTGCTTCCTAATGCCTCATGTTTGCAGTAACAAAGACCTGTCCCCTGCCAGCTCCTGCAGCGAGGCAGGCTGGGACCAGGGATCCCACAGGGATAAGTGCTGTGTCTCCTTATCTTCATCTAGAGACGGTCATAGAATGATGGCATCACAGAATGGTTAAGGTAGCAAGGGACCATCAAAGCTCATCCAGGCCAACCCACTGCAACGAGCAGTGGCATCTTCAACTAGATCAGGTTGCCCAGAACCACATACAGCCACATTCCAGGGGTGCAACACGCACCCTGTGCTGCCATGGCTGCAAAAGCACTGCCTGGGCCCAGGTCTCTTTGTTTCCAATGGTACACTGGGAACTGGCACACAGTGCCGTAAGCAGCAGATACACACAGAGGGTGGCTTCACTCTGTATTCATGGAGCACTTCCAAAGGAAAGGATGCTCAACTTGTCTTAACACGGGTGTCTAAGCTTATAAAGAGTTTGGGGGCCCTCTGGAATTCAGATCACTAGATAAAGCCCTAATGGCATTATCATTCGTTTCCATTCCAATCCAGAAGCTGGAACTACCAGCATCTCATCACTCTTCATTTGCAGCTCTGCTCTGTATGCAGTTTTCATTCCTGTCATGAAAACAAACTGGAGACAATTCATACCACTTCCTTTAACATCCCAATTCCCTGGCCTATGAAAGACTGCCTACATCGCTGTATATTTCTGTCCAAGCCTTAACACTTAACTCCCCCCCCAGGAATTCCATGTTATTGGGGAAGGAAGCACTGCAAAAGCAGGCCCCTCACTATGGTCAATCATAGACCGTATCACTGATGCTGGGAGACCAAGGGGATAAACAAAGCAGCCTTCCAGTATCTGAAGGGGGCCTATAGGGATGCTGGGGAGGGGCTCTGCATTAGGGACTGCAGTGACAGGACAAGGGGGAACAGGTTCAAACTGAAACAGGGGAGGTTTAGAGAGGATCTAAGGAAGAAATTCTTTGCTGTGAGGGTGCTGAGGCACTGGAATGGGTTGGCCAGGGAGGTTGTGAGTGCTCCATCCCTGGCAGTGTTCAAGGCCAGGTTGGATGAAGCCTTGGGTGCCATGGTTTAGTGTGAGGTGTCCCTGCTTATGGCAGGGGGGTTGGAACGGGATGATCTTAAGGTCCTTTCCAACCCGAACTATTCTATGATTCTCTGGAGCTGCTTCCTATGGCATCACGGCCAACTTAAACCACCACAATCTACTTTAACGGGAGGAACTCCCTTTTGGATTTGCCGTTTTCAATGTGAGCGCATTACAAACTCGAGGCTGAGCATTCCCACGAAGATAATTGCAGATGGCAAGACAGAGAAACTTTCCGAAACACTCTCTCTTGAACGCGTGCCTGAATCCATTTACAACTGTTGCTGCTTTAAACACTCGAGGCAGAATAAGTGGATGGCACTAAACAGCTTAGCTGCAATTATGATGGAATGTCTGAGGTATAATTTCCCCTGCGGTTTTGTTAGGCGTACCAAATTCATAATTCTGATCTGTGGCAGGTACTCATTACCCATCGCAGGTGGAGATATGCAAATATTATTCTAGCAGGGGTGAGCAGCCTTTATTTCAGTATTCAGCTATTAACGAGATTTGTGAGCCTGGTACTCTGGGGCTATTTAATTAATTAGATGGTACAGATAAAATAGAGATTGTTTTGTAGGCTACACCATTTCGGTTCGAGGTGGTGTAAAATGGGACTCAATGAGCTTCGTGTTGTTTCATGCATGGCGCAGCGTACGGGCAAATGCCCCTTGTTGTTGCTCTTGCCTGTAGTGGTTTCGCCTATAGTAAAGCACGGAACCCTGGCACTGTGGGGAAGAGACATTAGTTATTTGTCCTTATGATTAAGACTGTCGATCAGTTACCCTCTTTATACAAATCGCTGGCATGCCTCAGACAAGGGAAGAGCCAGGCGTGTTCTTTTCTGAAAGCCAATATGTGCATGCTTCAGACTAAGCCCATATTTTGAAGACACGCAGATCTGGTAGGATATTATTGTCTCGAGGTCTGACACTTCTGTTTTCAATCAATCATTTCCATGGGATAGATAAGATGAACTTGCTACGGGGGAATGGAGATGGAATCTACAGCAGCATCTTAGTACCAGATTTTCAACTCATCCTATTAATTGGTTCATTCATTTAGTTCTTTTCCTAAATATGATGCCTCCAGACTTCTGGAAGAGCTTCAATACAGGAATTGGGGCGGAGGAGGGGGGGAGACCAACACACCTTTGTTCCCCAAAGCAGTAGCTATAATGGTCACAATAATCAACGTTTACCAGGAGCTACAGCAAACTCCGTGGTGACACACTCACCCTACCCTTAAACAGAGGAAGTAAAATGCACAAGAAATGAGACTGGAAAACGTTAGCAAACTGTCAGCCTTTAAAGGCAGGCATTGACCAGTATATTAGATTTAAATTGCGAGCGAAACACTGCACTACACAATTACAACACTCTAAACACTGAATGAAAACCAGTGCCTTTTGCTCAAGTAGGAGTATAATCAGCAAACACTCTTATTGGTTTATTGAACATATTTTGGGGTCCATTCCAGCTGCTTTTATTATCTCTAATGCAAATGGTTTTTACACTGCTATTTTGCCAAGCCCTGGTAGCTGTAGTGCTGCAAACACACCCCACTGCTTTGTGTCTGCTGGAGATTTACTGACAACTATGATAAAGGGTACATAAAATATACAGCAATCTAGAACTAGAGCCATGCTAGACAATGGAAACTAAGCATTTAGGAGCTATTGTACTGTTTCAGACACTGTAATTCAGACACTCATATGTTCAACACTAGATGCATACCAAGATTTGCACCGGTCACTTCCCTGCAGGGTGGACAGAGCCAGGTTGCGAAGGCTGGAAGGAGATCTGGGGATGACAGAGCCACCAAGGGCTCTGATGGAGACAGAACTGGACCGAGAGTACCCGAGTGGGGAGAGCTTCTGACAATGGGAAAAGGCCTGCAGAAAATCTAAGGACTGAACTTTATGCTCAAAGGAAATGCTTCCGACTGCAGACATCCTGAGCAGGAAAGGTGCGAACCTTTAAACAGGGGGAGGAATGGCCTGGGAATCTGGCTGCATAAACGAATAAGCTTAAGGCAGAAAGTAGAAGCGAGTCAAAGGGAGAAGGCATCGACTGGGGGTTGAGGAAAAGGGCAGTGGCATCTCGTGGGTGATCTGAACTGATCACGGGAGAAACCCGCTGTAGCTCTGTTTTTGGCATGAGAAGTCAACGGTGTTTGTGGAGGCTGCAAACCCATGATGATGTATGGGAAGTAAAGCTGCGGGGAACTGAGCCTTTCCAGCAGAGGAAGAGCAGTGGGTCAAGAGCACCAGCGCTTCTTGGTGCTCAAACGTCCTGACTTGGCTGAGTGGTCGGCTCTGATTTGCACACCGAGGAGCTTGGGGAATTGCGTCCTGGTGTAAATGGCAGTGCAAGGGATGTGCCCTCGTGCTGCACTCGGGGCAACTCCTGGGAACATGGCAGTAGTCAATTCATAAGCAAGAAAAGCAAGCCAATAGCGACTGAGTGAATAGCCTGTATGGAATGTAAGTACAGCGCTCAGATTGTACTTCTGACAAATTGAAGAGAAGCACAGCGACCAGAGCCAGAGAAAATCTCAAGCAGAAAAACCAATTTGGTTAAAATACAGACTAAAAGACAGAGATACGTATGGAAGTGTTTTAACAGAACTGTGAGGAATACTTAGGATGTTCAGGCACAGCAAGGCCAAGTTACCTACAGGCTTCTGACAACACAGAAGACAATCAAATTCACTTCAATCTCATCTCTCATCGCACTTGCAGAACGTGGACTGCATCTGCTCCACAGAACAGCAAAACACTTGGGGAAAAACATTCAGTCCAGATTTCCATGGAATGAATACACCAGGATAATATTCTGCATTTAAATACCTCACGTTGGATAAACAACACCCCATGGGTAGGACCCATAAAAGGCCATTCCTGCAGAAGATAGAGTCTAGAAAGCAGTTTTAATTAAATCTAAGGACTTCATAAAAACCCAGGCACAGCAGCAGTGCTACATGCAGTACCTCCACAACAGCCCTGAGCTACGCAGCCCTAACCAGAGGGAGGAATTCTAGCACGTAAGGCTTGGTATATGTGCAAACACTTAGGTATGCACACACAAACACATCATTAGTTCAAAATCAATGCACAAATGAGAGATGCGATCAGAGAATTGCATTTATTCATGGCAGCAAAGAGAGGGCTGCCACGGGCCTAAGGCACTTCCTGAGCTGCTGAGGAGAGCAGTGCTGCAGCAGGCAATTGATGCCTCTGAACACAGAGGGAACTGCTGCCTGCTGCTAGGTGATTATCACCAGCATTTGTTCGGAATAATGTAAGGAAGCAACATTTTAGGTGGCACTATAATAGCCACCAGGCATTTGCAAGGAATATGATGGAGCAAAATGCCTACCTGAGGAACCTCTGAGGGTGATGCTGGGTAGGTATCACTCCTCCTCAGTGCTGGGGGAGCCCAAACCCACATGCAAAAACATGTCCCCACACCAGGCAGCATGGCAGGAGCAGGAGGGGACCAGGATCCACTGGGTACCAATTAGGGTGAGAGCCTCAGTGATGGTCATGATCAGTGATGACTGATGCCTCAGTCACCATGGTGCCACCGTACCGAGGTGCCCAGGACAAGCAGCGATGCTTGTTCTGGGTTCAGCTGAAAACATACCCTGCCATTTAGCACTGCACTTCTGCATCACTGTGGATTACAGGAAGCACTGATAATGGTGCAGAAGTATGGGCCTTTCAGAAAGCACTGGAAATCACCCTAAAGCTCTATGATGTATGTATACGGGATGAGCTAAACAAAAAGAGTATATTTGAGAAGAAACAAAAAAAGGCAACAAAAAACCCATTAATTTGGGTGAAAAGTCCAATCCAATGAGCGGCTTAACAGCCCAGCCCCATCAAACCACCGGTTTGCTGATGGTTCCCCCTCTTTTCTGCCTCCTAACAGCAATGTTGATCCACATTCTAAGTCATACAATCAGCCAGCACAGCCCAGTGTAGCTCCCCTGCCACAAAACCATGGCAGGGCTGCAAAGAGGACTTGGGCAAGGCAAGATCAATTCGCACCCACTATGCAAGTATTCAAAGAGGAATGCAACTCATCTTCTGGTTTCACCCGACAGGAGGTAAATTACTGATCTTTACAACATGAAAGCACCAAAAAGAGCCAACTCGGAGCCAAGCACTTTCATGTGCACCCTCACCTCCCCTTGCCAAACTTAAGCCAAGAGGCTGAAGGGAGAGCTGAGAAACACGTGTTCCCCTTACACGATTTAATCATGGTGTAAGCACAAGGCAGATGCTCCAAGAAGCTGATGGCTGTGTCGAACAAGAAACAGCATCACCCAAACCTGTGGCACAAGCCAACATCCACAGGAATACACGCAAGGAGACTGGCAGTACAGGCTGCCTGACACTTTCCCTACCTTTTAACATGTGGATGTACAGCCCTACAGCCGTATCTTGCATACCTGAGAGCCTGGTACAGTCCCTGATACAACACCAATGCTCCTCACTTAAGGGGCAAACCTGCTTTATAAACCAAACCTCCTTCTCCATCCATTTTCCCCCGTCTTCTGGCAACCCTCTACACTGCGACATAAAGCAGAGCTCCTGTAAAGCTGCTGCAGAGGATGACACTTGACGGGATAAAATCCATGCTGCATAGCAACCATTCCCCCTTTACTCCTGCCTGCTCCCCTCCACATACCACCACAGAAGTGCAGCATGGGGAAATTCATCCCCAACATGAGATATAGAAGAGAGGAACAGGAAACAGCCCTACCAGGACTGACCAATGTTTTCCCTAAGTTCTCCACTGTGGAATAAAGAGCAATTCCTTCAGGACGGGTCCTTGTTCCATGACCCTAAACACAGCGGCTGTCAAATGAAATCAGTCAGCATCTTCAGATATTAACTAATAAACGGGTTGGGTTTTATTCTCAGATCTCTCTTCCTCCCTGCACATCATGGGCACCACCAGTCATTTGCTGCATGAATGAAACAGCTTGAATGACCCTCGGATTTCACAGAAGGCACTGAAACTAAGGCAAAAAAGGAAGGATTCTATTTCCCTTTCTACCCATTTTGCTTATCTTTAAGCCTGTGAATTCCAGGTTCTATTTAACTTCTGTCTAACGCAGCACTGTGTCTTCCCAGAGGATTTCAGTCTCACAGCATCCACCAAGTACATCACATCCTCCACAAAGCCCATCACCAAAGGAGGAATGTTCCCCACGCTTTGTATAAAACCCACTCTATTACAAACTTGAGCTGAATATTTAATACATCATGCTCAAGTGCATCCCCAAAAATGATCCTCATCTTTGCTTTCCTCCCTACCCTGTAAGGAAAAACGTTACCCTGCATACCAGGTCAGTTTGAGCACTGCGCAATACAGAACACAGCCACAGCTTCAGAAGCAAACCACTAACTATGGAGGAATTTGCTTGGTATTTACCCTGAACTCATTTGCCACAGGCTCTCATTCGTGTCTTCATCTCAGATGCTGAATAATTCCTTTGTCTTTTGCACTGGTTGTATCTTGAAGGTGTTATTGATTAGGGATCGGCCCTTTAGATCTTTCCCGTCTCTATGCATCTCTTGGTACCATTTTCATCAAGGTTTGTTTTTTCTGCTGTTTTCTCCTCCTGCCCTTCCATCTTCCTTACAAGAGCTGGCAACAAGTGAGCAAAACTCTTAATGCCCCTCTGCTTAACCTGGCATTTCAGCTGGAGTATTGGCAGTGGTACATGTATTAACCGCTACACCATGATTGCCTATCCTGCCTCCAACATGCTCATATTCACCTACAATGACTGCCCTAAAACAAGTCCTCAAAACTTCCTCAATAATGGCACACTGGTAACATCTCTTTAAACAAAAAAACCCAGCAAAACCAAAATCCTCTGGTTTAGGACAATTTACAGCAATTCCCCTTTAAGTTTATCTGAAATATTCTTTCTCCTTTAATCTTGATTCAATATCTTACTTGATCAAATCTCTTATTTCCAGTGCAATCACAATCCTTGTCACTTCAATCCCCCTTTACCTTCTGCCTCTCCTGTACAGCACTCACTTCTGTGAACTAAAGAGATGGAAGCAGATGGAAGACAGGCTTGTGTTTTCTTGTGGGTTCGGTGTTTTTGTACTATTGTATCAGAAGCTTATCATCTCCTCCAAGACCTGAGGTGGCACACAGTATTGTCAAAGTAGTTTATTGCATTCTCACCTCAGCTGTACCATTCATTTGCATGCCATCTACTTTTAGCCCGTTTGAAATAACGCATTCTATGCCCTGAACAATGTCCTGGGATGACAGCAGCATCTCCAGCAGACACCTCAACGCCCGATGGCTTGCACTCTGTGCATCGGCAACATCCTGTGCTGTACGTCCCATTGCAACCTGAATGTGCACCATTGGCAGCCTCAGCAGTGGACTGCATTAAGTCCTGGAGAAGGGTATTTCCTTTTGGATAACAGCTGCCTTGTTTCCCTGCTTCTTAGGGGTGCAGCTTCTTGGCCACTGGGCATTCCTGCCACAGAAGTCATGTAAATCCAACCTTGCTTCTCCCAGGAATGAAGTAAGTGTCTTTTTTGCCTTTGGTGTTAGGAAGCATTAGCTAACAAGTTACCTGAAGGTGAAGTAAAAAGCAGACAAATCCTGAGGCTATCAGGAAGCTACAGTTTCCTCTAGTTACTCTATATGCTCACTTGCACAGCTCCATCAACACACATGTGTTGCCTTTCTCTTTGCCCTTTAAAAGGCAAAGACCAGTACAAAGCATTCAACTTCAGCAAAAATCACCATCCTGCACATTAGTGTAGAGTGTTTTATTACCTTTAGCACCTCAAGTACCTACAGTAATGTTGACAAGCACCATAAGGTGTCTTTTTGACTATCATAATATAAAGGACTTTTGTCCCTTCTCATTCATACTTTAAGTGGCCTATGCTGGCAAGAGTTTGTCTGTGGATTAACTGTGCTACCACTGGCAGTTATCACACTATAGCTACACAGAAAATACATTTGATGGATAATTTAAGTATGGGAGTTTTTTTCTATAGAGGTATAAAGACAGAATTGTTTTTACAATGATAATATGAAGTGCTGAGGACTTAAGCCTTGTCATTATGCAAGGTACGCTTATCTGAAGCTGAAAGATTCCCAGCCAGTACATACAGCATGTCTGTAACTGGGTGATTGTCAGTCCAGCACCCCTAAAGTGCTCACTTGAGTTCAAACATGCTATTCCTTATAGGAGTGGTGAACTGGAAAGAAGTTTCTGTATGTGAACAGGAAAACCTTCACGCCTTCCGTTATGCACGTGTTGCCTCAGCAGAAGGCACTGTGTTCAATACACTTCACCATTTCTGCCTGTTTTCAAGCAAAACATAAGGCAAATAGAGAACAAAGCAGCTGCTTGAAACAAATACTGTTTCCACAATCAGACTCACAAAGCAGCTACACCAGGGAATGGGGTAAAAGTGATGGAGAAACGAGGTGTCACAGCCGCCCATAGGGTGATGGCCCTCTGCCCTATGGGGCCCTCTAGTTTTGCCCAGCCCCACACAGTGCCGGAGCAGCCACCTCTGCTCCCATACTATAGTGCTATTCCTGCCCAGCGCTGCTCTGCCAAAGCTTTCAGCATCACCTTGTTATAAACTTCGGGCAACTTATTTACTCCTTCCTCACCTTCAAACTGCACTGACAAGCTGGGAGCAGCCCACAACTTACTAGAGGTCAACAAGAGACACTGCAGAAGCTGTAAAGCCCATGTCACTCTACTACAACCTGTAAACGTGTGTCGGGAATCACCATCCCTGCAAGTGTTCACACACCATGTAGACGAGGCCCTCAGTGCCATGGGTTTAGTGGTGGCCTTGGCACTGCTGGGAATGGTTGGATTTGATGAACTTAAAGGGCTTTTTCAACCTGGTTGATTCCACGATTCTATGGCGTGTCCTGCACAGGGATGGAAGGCACTCACTGCAAGGCTTTCTCCACTGGAAACCCTAATGGGACATGATGATCTTAAGGTCCTTTCCACTCCTAACTATTCTATGATTCTATGTTTAAAACCTTCATGCAGAAAGGCAAGCAGAGAGTTGATACAGCTTGGTTTATGCACACAACTCGAGGGTTTGCACCACAGATTAGTCGCACAGAGGTATTACTGCCTGCAGAGATGACTGTTTCTGTGTGGTGGTCAGAACAGCCATCTGAAAGCAGGTTAACCTGCAGCTGGAGCACAGCCTGATGAATTACACAAGGTTGCATGACATCTTTTTAATTTGATTTCGACTTCTTAAAGGAGAACTTTCTGGTGTGCCAAGTACAAGCCAAATACTATCTGTCAAACAAAGGGGGAATCATTTGGCTAACAGCCTTTTGCTCCCTTTCTGAATGTCAGCACATGTCCGCCTGGCAGATGCCATAAATTCAAGAGCTACCAGATGGCTGTGTAACAGCAATGCCTGAAATACACTCTACCGTGTTAAAGAATCCCAACAGAAGACAATGAGGAGGTAGCTAAGAGGCATGAACGACGTCTGCTCTCAGGCATCACTTCCATCAGGTGGACAGAGCAATTTAAAACAGAGCCAAGACCGTGACTTGGAAGAGAGTGGAGCGCGGCCTGCGCTGATACAACGCATACCTGGTAGGGTCCACTATGCAAAGCAGCACACTGCAGACACTGCTGTCTATCAGACAGGAGCCGATTTTAACATCAAGGCAATGGAAATGAATAGAAAACACCAGGAATCATTTTCTTGCAGCATTTCCCTTGGGAATGCTTCATCTCCACACACAATGCTCACTCAGGCTTTGAAACTTCCAACACGGAGTTTGTCTATGCTTAATTAGGCATTTACATATCCCCCTTCCCAGTCCCTGCTCGGCTTCCTTTCTGGGTAAGGTTTTGGGAGAGGTTTCTTTGCTGTGTTCACTAACTTCCCCACTCACAAGCAGTGCCACAAGAAGTGTTCTCAGTTACAGGCGTGCAGTTCTGCCATCGGGGATATGTAAATAACAAACTACCCACAGCTTTTCCCCTTCTTAGTGCACACCTTGCCTGACAACGGCACTCCCATGAAAACCTAACTCCCATTAACAGCACACCATTGATTTAGGAGATGTGCTCTCAGTGCATATCTATATCCTGGATTTCTGAGGAAAAACAACATCATTCAGGAAAACTGGATACTATAGCAGAAAGCTTCCTTTGCGAGGGGGCTGCAGTACGTGAGTTAGACACCACAGCTCCTACCTAAGAATACAGGATTGACTTGCAAACAACAGGGCACTGAGGACTTGATGATCCTCAAGGTCTTTCCCAACCTAGTTGACTCTATGAGCGGCAAGGATATAGCACTAGTGTTTGGAGCTAGGACAGTGCTAAATGCCGAAGCCATTCATGGTGCAGCAGTGCGTGCTTACAAGAAGCTCTTAGGCTTGTAAACAGCAGGGCTATAAACCAAGCAGGGTTGACGTTCCTGAGAAGGGAATGCAGCACAAAGTGTCCTGCTTCTTTGCAGAGTCACCCCACTGTCTGTAACAGAGACACAGCCATTGTTCCAAAAGATAATCAGGGCTAAGAGCTTTTTTTCAGGCATCTCTTGACAGCGTAAGGGCTGGTACAGTCTTGCACGTCAGTTCAGCTACACAGAAAGTCTGCAAAGGCCAAACGGCAGTCTTCTTTTTCTCTCTATTTCCTTACAAAGATACTAACAGCATCAATGGGATTAATTTGATGACGGGATTAAAGAGGTGTTAACATCTTCTAATGAGATCAATCACATTCGGAAAGAAACAGGAAACTTTATCAGGAGGGAGTCAGGGGAGTGATTTGAGAGCAGGTTCAATGCGAGTTCAAAGTTTGGTGCCCATAAAAGATTTCTTGCAGAGTTTTTTAATTCACTTTAATCTGCACATAGGAGAGCCTGAAGTCCATTAAGGAGAAAACGACAGTATTCCTGTTTTGAAATGAGAAGGCACCACAGTAATTAATGTTTCCCATCAGGGCCTGAGGAGACAGCTTTCGCTTGCCCTGCATTTCCAAGAAAATGGGATGCTGATAGAGCAACAGCAGGAATGAGCTCGCTGAAGTAGAGCCCCTGATAATACAGGCACCGGATGAAGTCCTTCAACTAGGTCCAGCTCTGCTACACAGCAAGTAAAAATGGATGACCAGGTAGGAGACACCACTGGGAAGTGGTTTCAAACTAATATGTAATCTGTGCCACACAGGGCATGGTAACAATAAACATCAAATGAAGAGTAACACAGAACTCCTAAAGAGCCAAAACTGTGTAACCCAGGATCAACAAATGACAAAGAAGGGAAATGCTAGTTGGCAAGCATGCCTGATAGCCACAAATTAGTCATTAAACATCACAAATCATTCCTAAACTTTCTAAGTTATATTACATACGGTCTTCCTACAGAAATCCAGGCCTTTGCTTGGAAGGCATGCTAAGGCACATGAAAAACAACGAGGTGCTTGGTGGCAGCCAGCATGGCTTCACTAGGGAGAAATCCTGCCTGACCAATTGGGTGGTCTTATATGATGGGGCTATGGAACTGATGGACAGGGGTAGAGCAGCTGATGTCATCTACCTGGACTTGTGCAAAGCCTTCGACACTGTCCCACACGGCATCCTTGTCTCTGAATTGAAGAGACATCAATTTGATAGGTGGGCACTCGGTGGATAAAGAACTGGCTGGATGGCCGCACGCAAAGAGCTGTGGTCAATGGCTCAGTGTCCGGCTGGAGGCCTATAGGGATGCAGATCNAGGTGGGCACTCGGTGGATAAAGAACTGGCTGGATGGCCGCACGCAAAGAGCTGTGGTCAATGGCTCAGTGTCCGGCTGGAGGCCTATAGGGATGCTGGGGAGGGGCTCTGCATTAGGGACTGCAGTGACAGGACAAGGGGGAACGGGTTCAAACTGAAACAGGGGAAGTTTAGATTGGATCTAAGGAAGAAATTCTTTGCTGTGAGGGTGCTGAGGCACTGGAATGGGTTGCCCAGGGAGGTTGTGAGTGCTCCATCCCTGGCAGTGTTCAAGGCCAGGCTGGATGAAGCCTTGGGTGCCATGGTTTAGTGTGAGGTGTCCCTGCTTATGGCAGGGGGGTTGGAACTGGATGATCTTAAGGTCCTTTCCCACCCGAACTATTCTATGATTCTAAGGGACACAGGATTATCCAAGATAATTAACATTTCTATAGGGCATTGACAATTACACACAGATTTGAGACCTAGAATACAAAAGAGCAGTGCCAATTACAATTCTAGGAGGATTCTTGTTCATTATCATGTTTACTTGCAAACACTAAATTAGTGGTGCGTGGACTGAGATTAGAATTGACGTGAAGTGCTAGCACCAATACAATCCTTGCAAGTGTGTTTCACACACAGTTTCTCTTAGAATATGAGAAGTTATAGTAGGAAGATAGTCTAAGGGATGGCATTTTTGTGTAAGAGGAGAAATGCAGCTTTATAGAATAGAGAAATGAGGAGCATTATTTAGTTTTCTTGCTAGCAGGTATGATATTTAAATCTCCGTTTGAAGCTCCGCTGTGCACTTCAGAATCTTTAAATACATATAAAGAAACCCAAAACCCAAGAAAAATGACAAAAGGGTCACAAGCAGAGTCCATCTTGTTCCAGCAATCTGTGTTTGAATGAGAAAACTGACCTGCACTGTTAGAAGGCAATGTGAAAGAACTTTGCTGTATGCCACGAGAACACAGTGCAGCAAAGACATCAACGCTGTATTTCACCCCTACAACCACAGTGTTCTTCCCCTGGTCCAAATCCTGAAGGTGATTATAAGTAAGAGGAAAAAACCCCAGCAATAACCAGCAGCCCTCAGGAAGTCAGAAACAACGAACAGGAGCCAAGTGAATGGAGGGGATCTGAAAGGCACATATGGAGTGTTTTCCGCTGACAAAAGGCCCCACAAGCAGAAGACAGTAACTGTGAGCAGTTAAAAACCCACCACCCTCAGCCTTACAGCCTGACGGCGGAACAGATCGCAGGGGCCTCATTAATACACATGGTAGGAAATACATTCAAAAATAGAGGGGTTGACTGAAATCTGTTCATTCAATTCCCTGGAAGAGCGCGTGCACTCTTCCTTACACATAACGCAAGCATCTCCCAGCTCAAAGTCCCTGGGAGGACACGCTCCCGTGCTCCAAACCGCATCCCACACCCTGGATAAACTCCTGCCTCCCTTCCTGCTTGCCTTGGTTTGGCTTCACCTAACACCGAGCCTGAAAGCATCCTGAAAACATCCATGGAAACACGGTAAAGGCAATAAATACAAGTAAAGCATCACACTTAAACTGGACTTTGGTTTGTGAAGCTCACAGGGACCTTCCCAGCGCCAGGGTGGAGTGGTTGCCCCAGGGCTGCAGCCTCCTCCTACATGCTACTGGTCTGTAGATTACAATTGGAAATCAATCGCTCTCCTTGTTTTAGGACAGGCACAGCGGAGTGAGAAAAGCCATTTGCCAGACTTGGGCTTGAAGAGGAAGCTAGAAAAACCCAGCTTAGTATTTTCATTCCAGACCTAAATTTAGACTGCAACGATTCTGAAGCAAATTCTCAAAGTAACAAACTGAGTTCTTTCTCATCTCCTCTTGTTTACAGTCTCATAAACTGGGATCCCACACTACCAGTGTCACACAGGATGTCATTTTCCCTCTTGGCAAGTAAACACATGTGAAAGAAAAGGCATTGCATTTATAATGATAGCATCAGAACTCGCTACCATAGTTTTTACCAGGTTTCGAAGGGACAGCTCCAGCTTCCTGATGTACAGTGCAACGCCTTAGATCCACATGGATCTTTTCTTCCCACCCTGCTGAGCACAGTTTTAAGTGCAGAAGCAGCGTAATTCACTCTCAGGCTGTTTCACAGCTCCGCACGCGTTCAAGACAGAAGAAATAACATTAAAAGCAGCGAAATCCATCAACTGATTCATCAGAAAACAAAATGAAAAGTATACATAAAACAAAAGGAGGCCCAGGAACAGACAGGCTGCCTCTTCCTTTCCTCCTGGGACAGATTTCTTTTAGTATGGCTTCAGTCGCTTGCCCTGACATCTCCTTAGGCTCCCCTTGCAAACATGGGGCAGGATTGAGCAGGGAAGTTGGAAGATGCTCTTGCTAGCATTTACTTAGCAGGAAACAAGGGAAAGCAGACATCCTCTTCAAGCACTGAATACCTGTGCATTCAGAGAGGATTCCCTTCATCTTTGATTTAATACAGACGTAGTTCTCAAGTACTTTTTAAACCTCAGAAACACATTCCATTAGGACTTCTCCATATTAGCTCTCACCCTTGATCCTCCCAGACTTTAGCCTTTCCCCTCTCCAGCACGCTGCCAGCACCAGGCTGCTGCTCAGCTCCTGCTCCTAGCTCTCTTGCTGTGATTTGAAGTTAATTCCTCCCTTTCTCCTCAATCTGCAGTGACTGATGGGCAGTAGCTGCTCTGCTCCTACAGCCACGGGCAGCAGGCAGGGCTGCTGCTGAGCACCCAAAGTTTGGGGGTGTGCAGCCTTGTTCAGGGGGGGACGGGAACGAAGCAGGGATATATTAGCGAAATGTGATAGGAAAAGATGGAGTTTGTCACAAAAGGAAAGGAATCCGAGGAAAGGAGGCACGCTTAAAGGCAGCCCTAAAGGGAGCAAACTTCTGCTTCTTGTAAGCGCAACGAAAGGCTATTGCTCTGCCATGACAAGCACAGCGTTTTTCACACCCCCCTTTGCAATCAGAGCAGCCCCGTTCTCCCAGGATTCCATGTTTATGCTCACAAAAATCAATTTTTTCCCTCTTATTAAAGAATTACACGCAGTAAATTGCCGCTACGACACAATCTACATTGTTTAACACAGCCCGCTTTGATTTACTGCTCCATTCATAATCTGCTGCTGATTAAGCTGCTCAGAAACAATCCACTACCCTTTCTAAGTGATATCAAGTTGTTTGTTTTTAATCTGCTGAAAATCATCCCATAGACAGATGCATTATTGAAGAATTACATTTTAATTCATTTTCATGCCGAGCCTGTGATGGGCATTTGGATTAACAGGGTACAATAATGCTTCTTTATGCCTCTATCTATTCAAATCAGAAATTACCTGCACACACTGTCTCTGATGGTGGTCAAAACTGGTACAAAGAACTGAGAACAGTGCTTCTTAATATCACACAGCCCTGCTGCTCATCAATGAGCCTTTTTCTGTTCTAATGCTTTTGTCATGTATATGAAAGTCATTATGTAGTTTAGAAAACAGGAGATGAAGTGAAAGAGGAAGATCAGGGACCTGGGATGCATTAATATTCTACCAGCGTCAAAGATATTTCCCTCGAGGGGCTCCTACAGGCCACACTGTTATTACAGTGCCTATCCATTATCTTGTGCTGTACTTGGTATTAAGACAATAATGGAGAGAATAGGATTATGTGCAGATGATAGGAAATGCAAAGGCAATTCAGCCAGATAGGAAATGAATGGAGACATGATTCTTTCATCGGAGCTCAGGATGGTTTAGCATAGGGTAAGGGAGAAGATAAATGAGGCAAAATGAAACATTTACAGGTTAGCTGGGGTAAAAGGAATGTTTACAGCGGAGCCCATGCATTTAACCTTTTTGATACAGAATATGCAGCATCTCTCTCTAACGCATCAGTGCGCATCCCTTCAGAAGTCCGGTCTGATCCCAAAACTTACTTGGGGAAACGACCCGTGTGATTTTGGTCGCTGGCGGCCTTACGAAGCGGATAACCAACTCTTTAATTCACCCCAAGGAAGAGAACATTCTGAACACCGCGCCAGACTTCATGTCCCACCCCCTAAACAGGCAGAAAAAATACCAACAGGAAGCAATAAGGAAGGATGGAGCGTAACTAAGTGAAACCCTGATCCCACGTCGAAATGCTTGCGTGCTGCTTTCCTACTGCACACCTTCTAGCTCCACCAGCAAGAGCCTGTGGCTGATAGCAAGCAACAAAGGCTAATAATTTCAGGAGGCCAGCAATGCGTTGTGATAGCGATAAACAAAGACAGGAGCAGACTGTGTCATTTACAGACGTTTCTCTGGCTTATGTCTGTCATATTTTTTTTAATTAGGATAAATCACACACGCCTGCATTTGCGATAACAGCGCGATGCCAGAAGAGATCACTCCTGCTCCCTGAAGTACCACTGGAATGTTACCCTTTTTAAGCAGCGACTGAAGGCTTTCCCTTCGCTTAGGTTAAAACCCAACCAAGTAGCTCAGCAGTGCGACGCATCCAAACGAAAGCAGACATCAGAGAGGCATGAGGCAGCTCTATCACAAACCACACCGGGTGGCAAAAGGGGGATGGCAAGTTTGCGGCACAGCGATGAAGACAGGCTTCATGGACCAGAAATGCCCCCCTGCACACTCCGAGTCCATCCTCACTAACGTGCTGGTACACATAGAGCTCCCGGTGCTGAGAAACCCTACTGCTATTGCTATTGCCCACTGCAGATGCTGGCCCCGCCAGCACAGCTCCATGCTGCTCTCTGCTGCTGTTTCCCACTCACCGCCTCGCCATGCGTTCCCACTTCTCCCTTTGTCTCAGGTCCTGCTGTTTGTCCATCATGGCTTAAATATTGGCTTGCCTTGGCCAGTGCTGCCGGCAAAGCCACGTGATGTATTGATCCTGGCTGCTATTCCCGCTCCATACCTGATCTCCCTTTCCCAGCACTGCGGCAACCAGCAATCACTGATTGCCAGTCACTGGCTTTTACTCCCAGCCTGATGATGCAGCAAGCCTCTCCTTAGCTCCCCACAGACAAACACCCCCTGTCTTCATGAGAGGTTTTCTGTATTTAAACCCTGCAGGCCAGACCCCGAGCAGCTGAAAACCAGCATTACTCCTCCGGAAGCATGTGCCTGTATGCGCCACTACATTAGTGGGCAACGGCAGAAAGCACTTTGCTGGAAAACAAACCCTGATTTCCCAGCTTTTAGGCACGTCCCGCGTTACTCACAGCGCACCCTGCAAGGTGGTGGCTGACCCAGGGGCTTGAGATCGCCCCTGCGCAGCAGTGGCAGTGCTCAGGGAGAGGGGCAAAGTGCATCTCAGAGCAGAGATGGGAACTCCAGCAGCCCAGGGAAGCTTTAGCACATCTGATGTAAGGTCACCAGAACAAAATACTCCAAAGATATGGCTAGAAAACCCATACAGAAAGCCATCCAGTAAGGAGTAGCAGCCCAAAGTACATGATGTGACTGCCTGGTGACTTGAAGAAGAGTGTTTGTAACCATGGGTTTATGCTTCTGAACGTAAGGAACACTTCTTTTTCTAAACGTCCAATTAAGTTTTGAATTACC
Source organism: Agapornis roseicollis (assembly GCA_002631895.1). NCBI lineage: Eukaryota > Metazoa > Chordata > Aves > Psittaciformes > Psittacidae > Agapornis > Agapornis roseicollis. Next base: position 115,286 of record NDXB01017724.1, read on the forward strand.
TAAGTAGGAGCCCAGGCTGTCCCATAACAAGACAGGGGGGCACTGACAGCTAATGCTGCATTTTATCCTTTTACCCTCTTGCCTTTTAATCTTATGCAATATTACTAGCTCATATATAGAGAGAGATAAGCTGTTATTTATCTAGATACATAAGCTAGTATACATAATGGACTAGCTTTTATACCAGATAGAGTGAACAAGAAAGGCCAGTTGAATGAATCTACTCTGCTTTGTACACTGCCACTTCTTCCTCAGCTGAGCGCAGGCTGACTACTCGTTTGCACTAGGAATTACATGTCAGTTAAGCAAACACCTCTGTGAGTCATAAACTTTACGCATCCCTTACATCAATATTTCTTGTCAGAAGCTAAAGGCAATGAGTTGATGAAACCGCTTCCAAAAACTATGGATGGATTAAGCACATTCCAAACCACCGGTTTCAGTATGATAAGGTCTGACTGCTTTGAATGACCCGAAGGTTGTCCGAGCATGGGGTGAAACCCATTGGTTTTGGTTTGCTGCATCATATTGTGTCGGCTGGTTTAAGAAACAGCTGAAGGCATTTTCACCTGGCAAGGCTGAGCAGCTTAAAGAAGTCCATGACACTTAGGTAAGGGGACAACCTGCATAAGTATCCCTTCCCCATAGTTAAAGAGCTTAGCAAACCACAGCCAGCTTCCCATGAGCAAATCATGCCCACAGGCACGGGCTGGAGTTCCTGCCTCTGAACGGGACTCCTATGTTCCACTAAAATACGGCCAAAGCTCCCAAGTCCTTCCCTGCTGGCACTTCTGGATATGCAGGCCGGAGAGGGTCATTTGAACCGGCATCTTGGGAATCCTTCTGCTTCCACTCTCAAGCTCAATGCATATTCAAATTGGGTGTAATGGGGTCAGAGAAGTAGTTCAATGATTAAATCTATAATTCAGTGGCTACGATTTCCTCCTACAAGGAAACTCCAGGCTTGAGGAGGTTGTTTTCTTGCCTGCTGCCCCAAGGAACACATGTGCAGGCCAGAGAGCCAAGGTTTATGGGCATAAAGTAATATCCTTTATGAGACCAACTATTAGAGTCAGGGGAAAAACATACACAAGCAAATAAGCCCTCCTTTAGGTCTGAAACAGAGGTGGAAAAGTGCAGTAAAAGCACGTTGGGAAGATGAGCTCTGAGATAAAGGTGTTATGTTATCCATCAGGCAATATGAGAGGAGATGGCAACTAGCACCTCTGGAGCAACAAGTGTCCCCTGCACGAGCAGCCCTGCAGGGGTTACTCATTCCCATGGGACAGCAATGGGACAAAGACAGGAGTGCGAAGCAAACAGGAGGGGAATGAAAATGATGGAATGGCATGAAGCCAACCCTTCTCTGGTGGGTCCCTGCTCTTTAGGATCACCTAGAGTGGGGACCACGCTATGGAAATACAGGCTGGACTACAGTAAGTAGTTATAGGGCAGCCTATACATTCACAGTCACGTGGACACCGACATGAAGAAACCCAGAATACCCTTTAGCCTGTAATCCTGTTTATGGCAGATGAATGCCCCATTTTACTTCCCTCTGTTCCAAAGCAAGAATACAGTAAGTACATTCCTTGCCATTTCTAAACAGAAGAAAGCCCAAAACACCTTTTTGAATGTAAAATAATGCTAAAATACCAACTACTACACATCACAATAGACCGTGCCTACCTTGGCTCCCAGCATCCTGCATTTCAGCCTCTGGAGGAAGAATAAAAATGTTGGAAACACATAGAACAGGCAAGAAAACATTAGATTACAGAACCTTTACCAAGTCTAACCTAAGGTAAGGTTCAACCTTGGTTTGTTTAATCCAGTGGACATGAGATGCCACCTTTCCACTGACCCCAGCAGCTTCCAGCTCAGACCCGTCGCGTCATTAAGATGATTCCAGCATTTCCATGCATTCCAGCTGCTATGAGCAGAGCTGTCTATAGAAAGTGACTACTACCTGCACCAAACTCTCTTGGCTATAAGGTATTTTCAAAGAGAATTACAGACTGCCCTTCTTTAAACAGCTAACAACGACAACAAAGAAAGCATAACGTCAACATGGAGCACACTTGACCACCAACATTTTTGCCTCTACCAACATATATCTGGCTCACAGATAGCAAACTATTGGCATGACACACCTGATCTGATACACTCCCCACACGAGTCACTGTGTGCAACACGGCTCATCCAGCTGCAATCTGAAAGCCTCCTTCAGCCACCTTCTTCCCCAACAAGCACTGCTGATGCTGATGGCTCTCAGACTCTGGATTGGAGATAGTCAGTGCTCTAGTATCTTTGTTCTCCATCCTCTTACTTCTTAAATGCCCAATGACCTTTGGCCCATCAAAAGACATTGAAGGGAATGCTATTGAAGATCTAAAATCAAGCTGTATTTTGGCTGACATCACTTCCCCTCCTCCAAAAGACAACATTTTCCTTGGCAGGTGATAAGCACTACCTCCCACATCTACCATAGTCGCTGCTAATTAAACCACAGTGAAATTCAGGCAATTAGCAACCTTTCTGAACACGGCAGGTTACTCATTCTAACCCTTTTTCCACATAAAATGGTATTTGAGACATCTCCTAAAATCAAACATTCTCCACGCTTTCAGCATTATTTCCTGTTCTAATGGGAAGCAAACAACAAAACAGACCAAATCACATATGACCCTGAAAGCAGGCAAAGCAGTCCCCACTCTTTATTAAGCATTTGCATTGTTTGACCATGTGAATGCTGTAAAGAGCTTTTCAACCTCTCTAGCGAAGACAGTCCCTCAGATTACAATGATATGGCACTTTTGTTCCATTTAAAACAAAACAATTCAATGCCTATATGCCTTCAGCAGATGGTATATAGGTATATATACCTATATATATGTATATATAAATACCTAGATATATATATAAATACCTATATATATATACACCTAAATATATATATATATAAATACCTTTTTTATAGGTATATATCACTTTATATAGGTATATATGCTCTTTTTCACTTTCAGCAAGGTATCACATTGCCAATGCATGGCATGTGGTGAATTACCTAAAACTTTAGCACACATTGCTGATATTTCAGTAAAAGGAGATTAGTATTTAGGATTAATATAGGGACGGCATAATTACTCGGATGGAGGCGTGCCTATCCCATAGGAAATGCTCCGCGTCCACCAAATCCTCCCCTTGCTCTGCTGGCTGAAACCTCTGCTCTCTCACATCAAAATACTCATGCCATTGCTCAAAACAGTGCCCATAAAGAACACAAATCCTACCATGCCTTTTTCCTCCTGCCTTGCAGCCACAACTGGCCACTCCATCCCCTTCCTTCCCATCACTCCGTGCCGTGTTCAGCTGGGATGCGAAAGCTGCAGGACCGCAGCTGACCCTCACGCATTACACTGCAATTCACCTGGGAACTGGAGGGGGCCGGGAGGGGGGACACGGTTACACCTTTTGCCTTCTGCTGCCTCCAGCCTTTGAGCACCCCTCATTACTATTAGCCAGCTGTTCTCTGCTTCCCCACACCTCCAATCACGCTTCTCCTGCATCAAGCTGGGAGCTCTGCAGGGGTTAACGCTGAAAAATTGTACAGTAAAGGCAGCTTTTATTGTAGTGGCAATTACAGAAAGAGAAAAAGCAATTTAGTCTTTTATGCTGCTCACAGTTTCATTAATGCCGTACACTTTTAGCTGACTTGAGTTGTTATGCATCAACTCCAAAAGGCACGGCACGCAAACACTGCTAAAACACAAACTAATAACATCAGACAGGGCAAACTTTAAGTCCCCAAATACAGCCTTAATACCTCAAATACCAATAATGCTTTTATATAACAGCTTTATTAGCGCCCTCAGCTTCAGACTAAAGTCACTATGAAGTAAACTGCTCAAACAAGGCTGCAGAAACAAGAAAGAAAGGATTAAACAAAGAATTCCTTACTCCTCTTGAGGTATACTGCCTTTCCGGAGCATCCCGCACTAAAAAGCCCATGGAGACTCACTCAGTTAAGCCTAACACTGCTTTCTTTCACTGAACACTAAGACCAAGAATTATGGAAGACCAAGAAGTGGCTCTGGGGGCTTCCTGATCACAGACCTTTACAAAGTAATCAATGCTCTCCTCAAACTTACCATCCTGGAGCCTAGCATCGTGCTGAAGAGAACCTCCATTCCATTTGCCTTTGTGACCAGTTGAATCAGATGAGCAGCCATGACTCTTATTGCTATGGGACAGCCCTGGTAGTCAGTAGTGCTCCAATCCGTTCAGAAGTAGCCTTTCGCACCGTTGTTTTCTGCTGACACTGTGAAGCACTGCAGGCCTCCAGCACCCCCTTGTCCTGTTGGTCACGCCATCTGCCTGGCATTAAAAATGTCATTCCCTCCAAGAAAACAGTTCCAAAGGCATGCTGGACAAAGGTCGAGTCAGTGTTTCCTCTTCCCTCCTTCCCTCCATTAGGTAGGGACCAAAGCTCTCCACACAAGTTGAAAGATGCTTCTGGCATTCTGCTGATGATACAACCAGGTTAGGCAAAACTACCCCAAAGCGATCTGCCTCATTTTATCTTTGGCCTGTAAAAAAGCACAGAGGATAGAGTGAACTAAGAGTAATCCCTGGAATTACTTCTTATGAGCCTTCGGCCTAAAACTCCAGGATTTGGAATTGTGTGTGAAGAGTAGTTGCAGTGTCCAGCAGATACCAAGCACTTCCATTAAAGCTTTCCAAGTATGTTCAGACAGTGCAGGCACCAATAATGAGTTAAATCTGTGACCCTGTGGGATCAGGAGGTATATGAACAGCATACAAAGTAGTTCTCACCCCTATTACATTAAGGGCATGACTACGTGATTACGCTTTAAGTAAAACCTGCACCGTATATCTATGTCTGTGGAAAAGACCATTCAGGAAAGTTAAGATAAATGAACTAAACCCACAATGATAATGCATGTAAGTTTAAATGCATTAAATTCCTGCATGGATATTCTCACTGAGAGGCAAAATGGTCTGACTTTACTGTAAAAGAGGATTAAGCTACCATGAACTAACACCATTTTCCCTGTGAATTAGATCATCCACGGAGGAGCTTAAAGCACTGTGGGTTTGGGGCACTTCCTTCACACATTTCCTTAATTTGCCTGAATTTTCCTACAGTTGGTTAAACAAAATTCTCCCCTGCTCTATTTCTGGGTGATTTTAAACCACATTACCAGATTATTTGGTTTAAATCTGTTTTGCACATAGCAGAACCAGAGCCACTCCTTTGTACTGCAGAAGGAAGCAGCATGTGTCCCAGGTTCTGCAACCTCCTACTAACCTTGGGAAGCAAACAAACATGGAATCAGAGCTTGAATTCAGTGTTACATCCCACGTGAAAGCATCTCCTTAGACACGGAATGACACAAACCAAAGCAGTCTCAATGGGCAAGGTTGTGATGGGAAGAATCCAGCAACTTCGTCCTCCATAAGCTTGAGCTGGGCAGGCAGAGCCCCAGGGTACCCCTTGTCACTGAACAGAGGATATGGTTTTAGGGGTTAAATAAGATGCACCCTGAAATTTACCTGCGCCAGGCCACAGCCGAAATGTTCACTAATGAACATGGAAGAGCAAACACTTCCTTGGTCTGATACTGACTCAGGTGTGAGCTTATCTGAGTGACAGGTTTTACACCTGACTACAAAGAAATCGAAACAACTCCCATTCCTGACTATTGGCAGGTAATTGAGATGTGCCAGATAGAACCCTAAAAAAACCAAAGCAAAAGAGATTAAACAAATAATCCTTTTGATTGCTACAAAGCAGTTTGGCTCCAAGCGGGTCAGGGAACAGAGAGCACTAACTACAATACAATTGCTTCGTCCAGTTTTCTCCATAGCAGATATAGGCATACATCTGTAATGCAGATTTTGCTCTAACCTATCTATCGCTGCTCCCAATAGATGCGAGCTACTCACACTGACACTGGAAAAGTTGAAGAGAAATCTGGCAGATGTTGAGCTTCTGCACTTCATTTGTCTTTGTTATCCCTTGACCTTCCCCAAAAGAACAAGAAAGGATGTGCCTACCCAAGCAGGGCGATAGCTGCCAGGCCCACTGCTGGCATGACACCTGCAATCCAGATGTGCCAGCTAAGGCAGCAGCTCTGCTGCCAGTGGTCCCGCAGGAGAGCTCTAGAAACTGCTGTTGCTTTGACTCCAAAGTGGGTTACAATTGCTTCCTTCATGCATCTCCAAACGACCAGTGTCAAGACTAGGTTCACACAGACTAGACTTTTGTATCACTTCATTGATGAGATAGCGTCTCTGACCTCTGTGATGGTAAAGTGATCTACGTCAGGTTAAGTAAGAGCCAGACCCGGTACCAGAGTCCGGTGTGAATTTAGCAGAACACACTTAAAATGGAAGCAAAAGACTATGTATTGTCCATGAACAAGGGAATATGCTCCCCTCATATGTGCTAGTAGAATGTCTTAAAATTGCTCTATCATCCCCTACAAGAAAAAAGGATATTCAGAGTTTTCCTTACAGATCTCTGCTTCATCAACACACAAAAAAGAGCACCAACACAACTCCCTTAGATAGAAGACCTTTTATACTAGCTTATAACAGAGATTTTTACTTGCTCTTTACACCTAACATGCTGGACCTGCAGTTTGCAATGCGTTGTGATAAGTCATTCATTATTTAGAACTCAGCTGAGAGTTTGGAGAGCACACTGTTGGCCTGAAACTCCCAGCTCTGTCCCCTCTCTATGCCTCTATCTGACCTGGCTCGAACCTCTTTCTGTGCCCCTCTGTGTCCCACCACCCTGCAGCAGTTATCCTGTGGGATACTACCAGAGCTCTACCCCTAAGGGGATGGCTCCTTCTCCAGGCTGTGCCTGCTGGGATATGCTATCAACAGGGCTTGAATAGGGCCAAGCTAAGATGTGCCAAACATACACATGCCAGGTACTTCTGTCTGGCACAGCTTGAACCTTCTGCATCGCAGAGGAACATCACTTGAGGGCACGTGTGCCTGCAGGGGCCCAGTCATTCAATGCACATTCCTCCTGCAAAACTTTCTTCAGCATCTGCACTGCTCTATGATTATCTGAATGCCATTCCATCTACCTCTAACTTGAGCTTCCTAAGTATATTTGCATGTATATTGTAAGCATTATACTAAATGAGACGGCACTGCCTGTGTAATCATGCCATGACTTTCCCTTAGGGAAACCTGGTAAAATTATGTTCCATTACATTTGTAAAATACTACTCATTAAAAGCAGGAATAAAACTTTTATGTTCATGTGAAACAAAGCAGAAAAGATTCTCCTCCCTTTAACTTGTATCAATTTTGAGACCAAATAAAGCATTTTCCACACAAGTAGGGATTCAGAACTTGACTTCAGCTTTATGCACTTTTGTCTTTTGATTGTCTGACAGTTAAATCTCTTTCCAAACTTCTTTGTTCTTAACTTAATATTATGAAACAACACAGAACAAAAGCAGAGATGGACATCAGCTTTGAAAACTCTTTCTTGGTTAATTGTTCTGATTTATTATTGCCTGTGCCATGAAACAGAAGAACTATTTCTACTGTACTAGGCACTGCCCTTTACTCTTGCTGCTGGTCAATTCATTGTTTTAATTCCTTGGTACTCTAGCAAACTTTCAAGTATGTCATGCGAGAATCTCCTACATGAAGCATTCATTTAGAAGTCACACAGCGGTGATATATATCCAGAGCTTCAATTTAAACCATTATTGCATACCATCCTTTTTCTTTTGTAATAATCCATTAAATGCTTTCAAGTATGGAGAAAGAATAGCAACCTGTAGATCTGAATGGAGCCCAAATGACCTATAAAATACATCCTGCCTCACTGCCTGACTAGTTCCAGCTCTCATCTCTAATGCTTGCTATTGTTATTCCTCCATCCAGACAACCACATGCATCAATTATACATTCTTCTGGGTCATGAATCTATTTTCTTAGGCAACGTCTTTGTCTTAATGCACATGATGCCTTCTCTTCGACCTGCGACCACAGTTGAAGGTCTCAACACTTAAAACAATCCTGCTTTCCCTTAAACTCTGTTCCCAACTGGAAAACACCTTCAGGAAAACAAGGAGATGCAGCTTTTTGAACTGTTTCAAGGTGTATGTCTACACCACCTACTGCCTCTTTATCACACCAAATGTATTCGGCAGCACTCTGTGTTGTAGGTGAGCAGTTTTCCTTTTGTTACACTGGTGCCAGGCAGCACAGCTACAATCAAACACCCTTTGCCTCCTCTATTTTATGACACTTACAATTCAGTCATCTTCATTGGACTTTTCTTAGCATGTAAATAGCCGGCTCAAGAAGCAAACCTTTTCCTTCCCCCCGTGAAACAACTCCAACCCTACACTATGGGCAATCTCAGGGACTTTTTCAGAGACTTTGACTTATTCTTGCCTGTTTAAGAATGATCATGATGACAAAAGCTTCAGGTAATTCCATCTGAAGTAAGTCTACGGCAGCTCTCCAAATTAAATACTTCACAGCTCCTGTTCTCATAAGCAAAGTGCTCATTATTATGTTCCAAAGGGGTAAAGTCATTTCACCTCCCTTCTTGGCAAAGTTAAACAGTTTGGGGAAGGCAACACATCACTTGCACGGTTTTCTCACACATCACGTATATCCTGCACGTAGTTCTGTGACTGAAAGGTTGAAAGTGCAGGTTTTAAAAAGCAAGGAAGTGAAGCCTCCTCGACAGGGCATGATGCCCAAACGTCAGTTCATGGAAACCCCAGCAGCCAGCATCATCAGCAAGGCCTCACCAGCACTCCCTGGGGGCTGGAGGAACATACCCAATGCAGGATCCCTCACTGGAGCAAAGGCAACCTGCCTCAAGCAGGTTGCTTCCAGTCACAGGATGCTTAACACTGTTCTGAACAGCCACATGCAAGACCAAGTTTTGCTGGCTATAAGATTAGACTCCTCTCCTACACGCATATAGGTCACCACAACAAAATCATGGTGTATTTGGGTGATGCAAACTGACCTACTGAAAACAGAGACTTGAGATGGTCAGTTGAGACAGTCAAGATTGCAGCTAACTCCACAACCAAGAGCACAGCGACAGCATCCATTCACAGGCAGACACTCCTGTCTACTGAACTGGAAGGAATCCACTACAGAGACTACAGAGAGCCAAAATTGCTTTGCGTGTCTACGTACACACACGAATGTTCACACTGATACATTCAAATACACACACACCAGTGGGCACAAACCTTAACAGAGACCGCCTACCTTTTCTCCTACTGTTTCCTCCATCCACAAGCAGCTTGCTTGGGATGGTGCTGCAGTCAGAAGGTTGTGTACACTCATCACAGCAGGCTCTGCTCTGTCCCAGTCTGGTACAGGTGCATCCTCCTCCTATGCCCAGTCCCTGCTGTCATGCTCATGAGGCAGGTCCACTGAATTGCCATGCACAAAGTAGCTGCTGCCTTTGGAGAACCGTGACCAAGGGTATGGCATCATTGTGCAAATGCTTTAGGAGATGATAGATGATTGATAGATAGATAGATAGTCAGATAGAGAGATAGATAGATAGAGAGATAGATAGTTAGTCAGATAGATAGATAGAGAGATAGATAATTTTATGTTCTCTTTGTTGCTCTCTGGGGGAAGAAAAGCTGAACAAACAAAAACACCACCACCAAAAAACCCCAAACTCCAAATATTTCTGAAGCTAGCTTATGTCCTCTTCAAGCCTACATAGGAACGTGACGCATTACCTTGACTTGTCTTGTTGTCCTGGTTCCTCCTTCCTCTGATAGGATGGGTCAAAGTAGTCCCATCTGTCTAAGGACATCCACACACAGAGGTTTCAAAGGGATTTATACCTTGCTTGAACATGTACAGTTTGCTCAGCATTTAGGACTTGCGTTTTCAATACTCCATATCTCAAGTGAGGGCCTTCAGGTGCTGAAGGAGACAAGAGAGGATAGCAGCAGAGCAGATTTAAATCACTTCATCACCATGCCACGAAGACCACAGCAATTCCCACTCTCCATCCAATCCGTGTGTTAAGATAACCCTGGCTTTATCCATGTGAGGACAGAGGCAGCCTTACAGGAGACTGAAGGGGGGAAAGGCAACCATAGTTCAGCACTCCTGCACTTCCTCTGGTTACCAGCAGTGGACTGCTAAAGCAGCCAGTGGGAACCATTTGCCTGAATCCTATTCAGATCTAGGAACACTGAGGGATAAGATATTATGTTAACATTGAGGTCTCTGGTTGGCTGGTCGGTTTGTTTGTTTGCAGAGCCAAGGGGGTGTGTTAGGTTTAACTTTATTATCACTAAGCCTATATAAATGCAAATACTGTTTCAGTAGATATAATTTCATAAAGCAAAACTACCCACAATCTTTAGCAGTGAAATTCAAGTGGCAACTGTGACAAGCAAAGAAAAATGAATGCAGTTAACTTCAGCCATCCCTGCTCATCTGAAAGCTTGTGTCAGTTCCTAAATAAGCTTTTCATTTCCCTATTCAGCCTGCTGATATTTGTTGATTTACAGCATGAATGAGCATGGCACACTGCAACTTGTAGAGTATATTTTCCCGAAATAATAAAACATTTATTGCAGCCCCATCAAGCCTGTTGGTGGCTTTGAATTATTACTGCAATGAAGTGCCATGTTAACAAGTCATCTACACTGGTGCAGAAGACTGCATTAACACTATATGTAATTTAATCCCATTCAGGAGAAGAAACTCCCCAAAATATATCTAGGGCTGATAAGTTACAACTTGATGCTATTTTTCTACTCAATCCTTCACCGAGATGAGGTTGCTTCCATCAAGTCCGTCCCACCCCTTACTTTCCATAGGGGACATACTGTGATTGCCTTTGGAGATGGCGATAGGGTATCAGAGCAAGCACAACACACACCACCTCCACAATGAGCATGCCACCACGTTGCCCTACTGCTCTTCCTCAGACAGCTGTCTACAAGACCACTGCAGCGTGCTCAGACCAGGTTTAGCCATCCCAAATGTCATGTCTATGGACCCCGGGGACATGCTTATGAACATAAGATATACATGTTACAACCACTTTTGCATTGCGATACCCAGGTTTTGGTGGGTACCCCCAGGCTATTACTCCCGGAGGCCTGTAGGCTTGTGACTGATTTACATCAGATCAAGAATATGATGTTTCAGTTCTTAGCACTTAATTCTGTTGGTTATGAGAAACACGTCCTTTCCTTAACATCATTTCATTTCAATTGTGGCCAGTCAGTCCAAGTTCTTCCTACATGATCTTTCACTTCTATCTAGTAAGTAGTGAGAGGCGCATGTTACTCACTTCTTAAGCTGTGTTAGGTGCTGTCACTTCTCTGGCTTTCGACCGAGGCTTGCCTAAACCCTGTTTTTTAGCACATCAGGCACCCAGTCCTTTGCTGGGATTATTCATTAATAATTTACATCCTCAGTCATTTCTGAGGACATTTTAAGGTAGGCGAACTCCTTAGCATGCAAAAGTGTTACCGTAATTCCCAGTTCCCTGGGACTGCTTATAGTGAAGTGAAGAACTCTACTTCTTATCTGCTAGTTTCACTTGCAAGAACATCGGGGGTTTAGGATGTATTTTTCTCCCCAAGAGAAAACACGAATTCCCTCTGTAGAGCTTCAGGATGAATACTGACTTTATTCACTTGACAAAAAGCCTCGTACTTCAGCTCCAGTCCAATCTGCTTCGAAGGACTGCCTAAACCAGCAACACGCACATTTTCATCTTAAACTCATCAAGTCAGAGCCTCTCTCCTGCCATCAGTTGCCTCATTCAGTCCAGCAGCAGGAGCCAGACGTTGCAGGCACACACACCACTTCCAATGCGCGCTTACCCGCTCTCCTAACAAGCATCCATGAGAGAACAGAGAGGCCGTAAGAAAGCAGAAGCCATGCAGTAAGAATTGTCAGGTATGTCCCATTAAATAGAGGAATATTCCTGCGGGCAGGAACCACATTGCTGCTATTCAGCTAGAGTTGTATGGCTCAAAAATTAGAACCATAACACTCCTATCCTCCCAGCAAATGGCACTGAATACGTTAACCTACCATGATTTCAACACCCCTTCTACGTGAATAAACTTACTTTATATAAACTACCCAGTTAGAAAACCTACTTGAACAGTAAGTAAAATAACACCTATTTAGGGAGCATTATTTTTTTGCTGGTTGACTAAATAAAGAGTTAAACATCTAGAGGTGAAGTGGAGGACAATTAATACACTAGCCTGCTCAATTATCATACAATGCCCACTTCTCAGGGCACTAGAGCTATTATGATCTACTGCTATGAATAAATGAGAATCTCAGCTCTCAGAGGGTAACACAATAGGTTTGGAAATAATCCTTCCATGAGACTGTGGCTTTATCAGTTATGTGTTAGAGTCAGTATAAACACTTGTGTATCACAGGATGAGAACTTCAGACAGGCTTGTAATGTTAATTTTGCCTCCCGCGTTATTTTAGTTCACTTTTCCTGTGCTCTTATCCTAGAAACCAAGGGGAAAACCATTTGGCTTTTTCAGGTTGTCTTCTTCCATTAAACATCACCAGAGAGGCAGTACGTAAATCAAACCACAAAGAATGACTCCAGCGATACAAATCCCACATGAACTGTTTTCCAGGGAAGAGAACACGCAGTGAAAGCGGGTCCTGACGACACTAGGCGATGGTGAAACACCGGAGGGTAACTCAATCACAGCTTCAACGACAAGGAAAGATGAAAGGACATTTCTCTTAAATTTCCCCACGACCCACTCAGGCATTTGTTTCTGCTCAATTTTGTATCAGAATATTCTTTGTGGGACATTTTGACCCGAATTCTTTGAATTTTTATCAACAGAATTGCTGGTTCTCACTCCAGCTGCCAAGTTTTCAAGTTTCATAGCCAGACAGAACAAACTTAAACATGGGAGAGTTTGAAAGCAGCCTGACCACAAAAGAAAGCTTCAGGAAACCCAAATCGTGGACCATATGTGATATCAAATGGTCAAGCCATTAGCATCAGCGGTGAACATATTGTACCAACTGGGAATGAAAATAAAACATTCAACTACCAACTGTTATAATCTGTAAATAGTCCAACCAATTCCTCTGGGTTCCAAAAATACATGCATTGGGGCCCCATTGTCCTGCTCATAGGTAATGCAGCAGATTTGCTCCCCAGCAAAGAACAACCACACTGCTTAGTGAGACCTGATAGCGCAGACAGCCCTTCTATGTTAAAAGGCTCCCTGAAATGGTGCGTTAAGGATGACAAAACAGAGAATCCTTTTGAAGCAACTTTCCTTTGCACAATGTGCAACACCAAGAGAAGAAAACCTCCCAGCTGCAAATCATGTTGAGAACCCAGCAGAAAACACATACAGGGCACCAAAACTGCTGAGAATTCATCGTACAGCTGGCAAGTGCACTCCTACCTACTAGTTGCTTCACATTTAATAATGCATGTTATGAACAGATGGACAGAATGTCAATAAGGCTCCCCGTATCATCAGTGGTAATGAAATACTGGACTTTGAATGCTTAATAGCACCGAAAACAAAAAGCCTGGAGGAGATTTGTCAATGTCATGCACGCAGTACTTTAGCAGTGCTTTAACACTGTTAGTGTGAGGCCATATGTTTCTTCTAACAGGATCTACCGTAGCTGGGTGCCAAAAATACAAAGTTTTACACTTTTTTTTTTGCTTTTAACTCTTACAACACATTAAGAGCAAATAACTCTGTGCATCAGGCAAGCAGAACAGTCAGCGGAAGTACAGCATCATCCCTCTTTTTAGTCTAGTTCTCAATGAAAAGGAGCTAAGGGAAACTTGCTAGAAACACTGTTGTTCCGACTTGTTCTAGAAATACAGTTGAAAGTAATCTCTTGACGATTAAATATAGAAATAAGAGCACTGAACTATCTGTATTAAGCAGTAAATCTCACTGTTGAGAGCTGTGGAAGGTGGGAATCTGGAAGACATCGCAAGCTAAGTAAAGCAGAAAGTCTACCCGGCAGTGTCTAGAAATGAGGAACACAAATAACAGGAACAGTCTCTTAGGCAAATGTCAGCTAAAAGATCCATGGAAAATGCTTTGGAATTGTCAAATGGGAGAACAGCAGGAAGCTGCCATTCTGAGAGATACAGACCTGGGGATAAGCCCAGCAGGCACAGGTTTGTCCCTGTGAAAGGGATGGAGAAACAACTGCCTGGTAGGTAGTAGTACCTGAAAAGGCTATGAGGGCACCCAGAGTGATGCTTCCACCCTGCATGCTTCTCAAGAAAGCTGTGCTCGAAGCTTCAGAGGGCAGCAGACAGACAGTGTGGCAGGTCAGCCTCTCTGAAACATGGAGATCTCCTGGACTGTGTGCCTTGTGTGCCAGGAGAAACCAATGTGTGTCTAAGACAACACTCATCACTAATAGTAAGTTGCATTAAAAGAAAGCAAGGTTTTCCAGCTGCCTGCAGTACATGGTCTGTATAGCATCAGTATCCATGAGCATACAGAAGACTGCTACAGATTCTCCCTTCTATGACAGGGGGAGGATGCAGAGACAGAAGCAGTGGCAGTAATACCCCAGCTTGCCGACACTCAGAGCTGGCATGGGCTGGCTCCCCTTCTGCAACCCTGAACTACACAAATACAAGACTAATCTACACTGGGATGTGCACCTGATAAACTGTTACAGCTCTCTGCATTTGCCCGCATGGACACATTCTAGTTTCTCCTAAATAAGGAGCTCAAATCCAACCAGGACTTTCAAAACAAACCTCAGAGTAGAGCCGAGCATCACCCTCATTCTGTTGCCCTGGAAATACCGCTGAGCCCTGACCACAGCAGTTGCCCTTAACCAGAATGAGGAGAATTTTGTGTGTGCTTCAGAAGTACAAAGACCAAGGGGAATGCAGCACCAAGAGGTGTGAGATTAACGACAGCACCTCGGGGTTCTCATTCACAGCACCCAGAAAAGCTGTACGTCAAGAAGCAGAAAGCAAGCACAGGGACCTTTTTCAGATCACTGGTGGAAATACTCTACTTATGGGATTTGCCTTAGCTAGAATCTGCATTTGACCCTCAGAAAAAGGACCTGAAGGAAATGCTGTGGTGTGTACATGTGGTATGGTTTGATAGCAAACGCAGCTCTCAACTAGAAGTGGGCTTTCCAAAACCACAGAGATACTGGTAAACCAAAGAAAGTTTTGAGAACATCTTCTTAAGGGAATAATACAGTAATCTGTAAGTATTTGAAGTGTGTAAAGCCATCGAGGGAAAAGGATGGAAGTAGAAATAATGGAAAGAAAAAGCTTAAGCTCAACAGAGTATCGGGAAAATCTTCCTGACAGCAAGATGTATTGGCCTGTGAAATAGTCTCCCAAGGAGAAATATGGAAGCTTTCACTTGGGATTTTAACAACTAAAGTTGACATAACGCTAAAAAATGTTCTCTATGAAATAATCCTACATTGGCAGAAAAATGGACTGAATGATCTGTTAGGTCTTTTCTAAGTTCCTTCAGCCTGTGATGCTTTGGGAATGCATCCCGAACAGCCAAAGGTTATGAGGAAGAAGCTTCTTCAATTAATACAATGAACAACAATGATACAACATTACAGAGGTGATCATTTTGAAAGCCTATTACAACGCCTCTCTTGATTTAAACAAGCAACAGTATCTGTTACTCATGCATTAGCACCTTTCAAGCCTCCACTGAGAAGGACAGGCGAAGCTCAGAGCTACTACCTTGATCACTGGTCAAACCCACACATCTCCCTGCACTCATTCCTATTCCGTTTAAGCCACCTGACACTATGAGCAGTGTTAATGACTATCGACTGCGGTCTGGCATAGTGACTTGTACGCAGTAAGAAAAGATGTTGAACTTACTTTTGGCAAATATACTCTGAATGCTGTTCTACATCTTCATCTTCAATCACAGAATAGTTAGGGTTGGAAAGGATCATCTAGTTCCAACCCCCTGATCATCCTCGTGGCCTCCTATGGACTTGCCCCAGCAGCGCCGTATCCTTCTGATGTTGAGGACACAATAGCCCAACCAAGGTCTCACGAGAGAGAAACGAATGCTAAGAAAGGATGTTTATGCCACTACCGATGTTAATGTTTAGTACATAGTGTATTTCAGTCACTGCTTCAGATCACTGACAGATAGCTAAGTATTAGCCCTGATGGAAATCATTTGTTGGATTGGTGTCTGAATATGAAAACTTAACAACAAGAGATCACTAACCAGTAAATATCGCCTACAATTAGTTCTCCCTCCCAGCATTTTCTTGCCAAAACAAACTTCAGGAGGACTCCATCCTTGTTTAAAAGGCTTATTTCTCTTTTGCAGTGACTGCTGAAGGGCTGCTTCAAAGCAAAAGCTATAAAAGGTCTGGTAAGAGCCCCTCTCTCCATGCAGCAGTTTAAGCCCACTCGGTAGGGTTTGCCTTTTGTGCAGCAGGAGGGCATTAAGGAATGCTGGATGAGCCTGCACCATTCCCTGCAGCTGAAAAACACCTGAGGAACTTAGCAAGAATAAATCAATAGGGATGAGCAGGCATTACTCTGAGCACTTGGAGGCTGCATTAGAAAACGTTAGCTCATCACAACCTGTTAGCTCTGCAGCAGTATTTTGATGCCAGTAAGTTGTAAACTATTTCCTCTAGGAACATTACTGAGGGTAAATCAGGGATGGTTAAGATGGAAGCCTCCATTTACATGCTTTAAATTACAAGCTCTTCCCTGTGAGGGTGCTGAGGCGCTGGCACAGGGTGCCCAGGGAAGCTGTGGCTGCCCCATCCCTGGCAGTGCTCAAGGCCAGGTTGGACACAGGGGCTTGGAGTACCCTGCTCCAGTGTGAGGTGTCCCTGCCTGTGGAACTGGATGAGCTTGAAGGTCCATCCAACCCAAACCTGCCTGGGATTGTGCAATTTGCGTATTGCTAAGGAACTCAGCCTGCACACCAGCGGACAGTACAAGGTATAACTTTAGAATGAAAGCATCAACTATCTCCTTTAAAAGCTGCATTTGCAAACATTAAGAGCACTTGTGCTCCTCACTCCCGCAGTCGCAGTTTAAATCCTCCACCAGGATTTCACCCCAAAATAACTCCCCCTTTTGACAAAACCACAAATCCTCTCCCCTGTCAGTCACGGGAGTCTCTTGTAAGCAGCAAGAACAGGGAATAGGAGGAGGAGAAGGAGAAGCGTTTGCTCATGAGCCTCTCTCCCACCCATCCCACTGCCCCTTGAGCAGCCAGGTACCCCCCTGGCCCACAAGGGACCTGAGCTCCCCTTCCTCCCCGCCCCTCCCCTCCTTCCTGCCTTTCCTCCCCACCCCCTGTTTCTTTATTTCTGCCTGAGTTCTACAGCTGGCACATCATCCCCTGCTGCACTAAATCAGCACTTGTGAAAGCAGCAGCCTTCGAGCGAGGGACTGGAGCCGCAGCTCGCACAAGTGTCAATTTGGTACAGCAGGAGATGGGGTCGCAGCTGCAGGAGGAGAAGAGAGGCCCTGTTTTATGCTTTAAAATGGTAAAAAAATGTCAGAGGGGAGGGGAATCCATACAAAGTATGAAAAGGGCGCAGAACAAAGAACAGAAAGGAAAGGGAGAGGGGGGTAAAAAGGGGCTGGAAAGAAGGAAGAAAGAGGGAAATGACACTGTACAATGGAACAAAATCACTGGTGAATCAGACACGGGGGGGGTTTGTAGGTGGGCACTTGCAAGACAAAACCAAGTCATGTGCATCACAAACCTATATAAACCTGCTCACAGGATCCTTCTGCTCTGGGGGGTAAAGGCTGGCTCATTAAACAAAGCACTGTCTTAGCTGTGTCTGCAATAGTTTGGGATGTGCTTGCAGCACAAACACTGGGCCTGCAATGAAGTTATTTCACAGAGGGTTTGATTTTAAGAGGAGATATTAAGTAGAAGACCGAGGAGCTTGCTTTCAGGAACTCCAGTCAGCAAAAGTGGACAGAAATCCCATGTTCTGGAGTAAGCTTGCACACCCCTACATCTCACACTGTTTAAGAGGCCCCCATTTGAAAGTAGGTACCTATTATTGTGACAGCGAAAAGGAAAAGAAATCAAAAGAATGTATAGTCCCAAAAGAAGAACTCACAAAAAAAAACCCCAAACTTTTGTTTTTTCACCTTACATAAATATGTAAATCCACCTAATGCATATTTCAACTACTATCAGCATTCGTGTCTGGCTTTAAAGGATGCCCTTTGTTTCTTCTAATCTCTTCCTGGGAGCTGCTGCTTTACTTACTCTATTCCTTTCCCAAGGCGTACTTGCAGGAAGGGAAAACGAACAGGCTCTATGGCTCTAGCACATACCCATCACACAGCCAATCATTTTCTTACCCCTTTTCTTCATCTATTTCCACAGGAAGGGGAATCTCCACCCCTGCTCTGCCCTTTTGCTTTGGCAGCCCGCAGCATCCTAAGCAGAGCAGAGAGGTTTCCTAAGAAGGGCTCTCCTGCAGAACTGCCTCCCAGAGCTCTCTCATGTGCCCCGTGCAGAACCTTTTCCACCCATAAATCTCAGTGGAAGTACAGAACGCTGCTGCCAGCTCATTGCTGGGTACAGGAAAGTTCCCACCTTTAGCAAGAGCCACAAACAGCTCAGCTTAGCCAAAAACCCTGCACTCAGGAATCCACCCTGCTCCCTCTTAACCCAAGAACAAAACTTGCTGTGTGATGTAGGGTATTTATACAGTATTTCAGGAATATAAGTCTCCAGCATTTATCTCTGTAGGTCACCTTGCACATGGCTGAGCAATCTCATTGTCTGCCTCCACCACATTTTCTTGCCAGCATCACCAATCCACGTACTAGGTGAAAAGAAGAGCTTAAATTCAATAAACAAGCAGACAGAAGTAAAAATCAGAAGCAAAATAAGCAGCCTGTGACAGGAGAACATTCAGACTAGACACTTGCTAACAAGACAAATCAGCTGTGCATCACTGCTGAAGAGACAAGGCACAGCCTCATGTGCTTTACCACAACCTTTCCATTATTTCTCTTTAAAAGATTTACTGATACTTCACCAATTCATCTGGCCCAATATTGAAAGCACTTTGACAACAGCAGGACTTGTGTTCCAAGCCTCACAATCACTGCTCAAGACGCAGGCTGAACTTAACCTGCAGGGCTGCAATTCCTCCTTGCATTGAAGCAGTCGGTAAGGTAAGTCTCAGCTGTCCTACTGCCCATCACCTGCTCTGCCAGGGTAGACAGGCACTCAGTGGGTAGGCATCTCCATCCTGGACCCTAAACTAGAAGAAAACAGCCCAAGACGCTGTGTGACTCAGATGCATCTGGATGCAATAACACAAAAGAGACCTTCTTCAAGACAACAGACATACATTTTAGGGCTTATTTTCTTTCTCCATGCATTGTGTGGCCTGACAGAATACAAGCCTTATGGTAATACTTGTTCTCCTCCTGTTCTGACCTTATCCATCCCCTACACAATTCATAATGGTACTTTCAACGTATTCCATGAAAAAGGGAAAGAAAAAGACACAGATCCCAACCCACGTTAAAATCCAGCATGGACACACGTAAAGAGGAAAAAGTAAGATGTCTACAACTGCTCTAGGAATATAACACTGGTTGTTTTTCAAAGCCTTTCTGGAAGAAGCTATTTGCAGAACAGATCTCAAACATGGTCTCAAAACTCAAACCCTTTACCCCAAGAATTCATTATTCTCCTTATGTCCAGTTCACGTTGCAATGTAAATTGTACTGCCCTTCAGCTCCCATCACTATTCTGGTGCCCATCTGGCACTCCTCACTCCTGACTGACTCCATGCTTCATGTTCGTAAGTCCTGAGAGGATGCAAATGTTCTTTTCTTCCTAAATTGTGCAATTAAAACACAAATACATAAAGTAAAAAGGCCACAAAAAATCCCAACAACCTCCAACTGTATCAGTGTTGAAGTCAGTATTCAACAACATCTACCACCTTCAGTATGTGGCCTTGCTTCTCTCTAGTGGTTACACTAGCAATACAAATTGCAGGCTAGTTATTAAACAAAGAACTCCTTTGTTTGGTTGATAGAAACACTGGGTGCTAAAGAAGCCTTGTTTAGATAGGAAAATTAACGTTATGCCATCTCATTGCACTATTTCAACATAACTGATTTACCAGTGTCATTGTAGCAAGCATTCTTCAGGCTTGTTTTAAGAGTATACAAAAAGACCCCCGGATCAAGTAGCACTTTCGTTACAGGCTTAGCTTATATAAAACATATGCTATGCAGGAACAAGAGCAAAACATTGCCCCATGCACGTTAGGCACTTCATTAATGCAAACACATCGTCTCTACTAGAACTGAAGACAAATCTCTGTGAACAAATCTGAGAGCACAAGAGTGACAACAGGCACCATTCCCACCCAGGGAAGAGACATCCAAAACCAGCCCATTCAATCCTTGTCACTCCAGCTGTATTTTCGTCTCCTGGTTTTCATAACTAGTCGGTCTATGAGCATTTTGCCCCCTCAAAGCTTAGTTGCCCTTATGAAACTTGAACAGACCTGGTAAAAAGAAAATCCAATAAACTCTAACCCTGTAACTTTCTCATTTTGCACATGAGTAATCCCTTGATCTTCTCTGTAGGATAAAAAAACTGCCTCTATAATTTTGTTTTCAGGTTGGCATCATTACTGTATCTATCTATTGAACACAGTGCATACATACGTATGTTCAGCTCGCATTCAGATGGAGGAAGGGGAGAATTCCTTGCATTCCAATTATAAAAGAAACCAAATCCTCAAACGCTGGAGCACAACGTAGCCAATCCTGGAGAACAGATATCTGGGTTTCTGACCAGCAGTAACAGTTTGTAATGGAACAGCTGCAGAAAAGAGAGGGAAGAAGCACACCAATAAATGAGTCTTCGAGCCTATGCACACAGGGAATTTTACACTCTGTTGTGTTGTTGATCACAATGTGATAAACAGAGCTCCTCATCTCTGTGACGATCTACAAACCAGGTCAGAAAGGTCCAGCCTACATTAGACTGTCTAATCCCTCACTCACAGAAGCAAATTAAGCACATAGTCCAAGTATTTGGAGAACTGAAGCCTACTGGCAACTGTTAGGGGAGTTAGAGAGCATGCTTTAATTTATTTATTAAACAGATATTATCCTTTCTGAACATCTCCTACTCCGTTCTGGTTAAAGAACAGGAGCTTTTTCCTTGGTTTTAAGTGCCTTGGTCATTAGCAGCATTGTAAATAAGGCACCAGTCTAAAGGATAATCATACATATTCTATAAGCAGAAACCCTGTTTGTATATTTTCAGAGAGAATCATAGAATAGTTAGGGTTGGGAAAGACCTTAATACCATCCAGTTCCAACCCCCAAACAGTAACAGAATGGAGGAATACATCATGAAATATGAATTTAATTTATACATGTGTATGTGCCTCTATGTATATTGGTGTAGTCTTCTACTGCTGAAGTCATAAATGTTTTAATGCAGCCGCCTGTGTTTGCTCATTTCACATTTTCAAGGGAGAAAGGAAGGGAAAGAAAGTTCTTTACTGCAGTACGAAGAAAGATGTTCTAATACCAAAAGATCCAATTAAAATAATAGGGCCATTTATTTCAGGAGGATTTCACATGTACAAGAGAAATGCTAACCCTTGGGAGAATGTTCTCAGCTCATTTAA
Source organism: Agapornis roseicollis (assembly GCA_002631895.1). Taxonomy (NCBI): domain Eukaryota; kingdom Metazoa; phylum Chordata; class Aves; order Psittaciformes; family Psittacidae; genus Agapornis; species Agapornis roseicollis. The sequence continues at coordinate 137,027 of NDXB01017724.1, forward strand.
CAATATATGTTTCTTCTGATAGGAAAACTTTAGCTTTTGCATTACAACATCATTGCTAACAAGGCACACGTATATATCTCACAAGTAGATGGAAACACGACTGTGGGAAGAATAATAGTTCTTTATCCATACTGCACTCATCTCAAGATATACTGCACCTGTTTTGTGCTCACGCTGGGTAGCTTTTTCCTCTCCACACATTTAATATATAGAGTCACGAAAGGTTCTGTACTCTAAAGGACAATAAAAAGATTAGTAAAGACTAGGAGACACTAGTCAGAAAAAACACAAGAAGGGAATAAAAGGGGATTTGCATTCCAGATCCACGGCTGCCAAAGCAATTTAAAGGGTAGCTGGAATACAGCTTTTTCCCACCAGCCAAACCTGTCCTGCTCCCAGGGTGAAGTGTAGCCTGAGCCAGCCTTGGAGATGCTGTCTTTGTGGTGGACATCAGGGCAGGGGAGTCTGTAAAACAGAAAGACTAACGTTATTAGGTCATTCAAAGTGTACGTCACATTTCTGACCTGAAAACAACCCTAATGGAGATGAGCTTTTCAATGCATGGACTGGCTGTATGGGTTAGTTAAACATGTTAGGCACTGATTTCTAACACGTGGGTGTTACAATTAACTGATATTATAGAGTTCCCTGTTTATATTAGCACTTGGTTTGCTCCTTTTATAACTAAACCAATTCCAAATTGGGCAGTCAAGCCACTAATGAGGGCACATTGAGGTCTGTAGATCGCTTTCCCCTGACTGTCAGCACACAAATATTTCCACCTAAGCACGAGGACAGATCTCACCCTAAGGTTTGAAAGACTGAAGCCTTGACTGAATTAAAGCAATAGTCTCAAACTACAGGTACAGCTCTAGAGTTAAAATGCCAAACTGCTGCCTATCCAAGCCAGGATGGAAACAGGAATGATGGGATTTGGCATTTCAAGCGGCATCCATAAGGAACAGACCTCTAGGAAAAAGTTGGTCTCTGGGTATTTTTCTGCAATACACTACTTGTAAGCCTGGAAATAAAACTTACACACGCCTTGTATGTTTGATTGACTCCATAAGGCCTCCATCTAAATTCAAGCTATAACTGTGTTTAGCTGTATTTGAACATTTTATTGCATTTAGTTATGAGAGATGAATTCTTTCCCTGAGAGAACCTGGGGCACACAGCATTGCCAGATCATTCCAAACAAGTTAATTCCGAGATGGGCTTGAATCAATAACACAAAAGAGGCAGTAAAGCCGATTTTTACAGTAGTCACCGTTGCATAAAATAATATCAAGGCAGTCAGACTGAAAGCTCCCTGCATCACAAATATAATTTGCAACCAACTCTAAGCACAAAGAGGAAATAGATAGATAGGTGGAAGATACAGATAAAACCAAATTAGAGATACAAAGGACAAAAGGAGCTGGTGGTAAAGAAAGAATGCAGAGTAACTGCCATTCTGTAAAGTGTGAAAAAACCCCAACCAAACAAGTATGCCATGCAAGTAATTTGAGGTAAACAGAACGCTTTTCTTTCATTTAGGCTATAAAACTGTTCTGAAAAGGCTCTCTTTTCACTGCATGTGTAAGGCAGAGACAGACAGGGGATGAATGTATAAATAAGTATGTCACTGCAATCCTTGGCTTTTAATGAAAATGGATTTTTAATGATCCAAAAAGCTACATTTCTCTCTGATTTGCTCCATTTGCAGACTAACAGCAGGAAGTAGGTACAGCAAATGCACTAGTTTTCCATGTCCTCCACAAAATCCCAGGATGACTGAGCATCCAAGTGCTGTAGAAACCAGAGTCCCCCTTATGCAGAGCAGAGACAGGGAAGCTGCACATCTGGCACTGGTTTCGCTGCACTTCCAGCGCTCCCTGATTCCACTGCACCTTCTCCCACAGCAGACCCCATTACCTTGCACTCCGTATGCACCCATAAAGAAAGGAGGATGCAGGGCAGTGCACCTTCCTGTTGTTCTCTGCCTCAAGGACACTTGTTCAAAGCACACCATTTCTCCCGCTCCCCAAAGCAGGGGTGTTGTGTTGAAGTGTTCCATGTGAAACTGAGCACACAAATACCAGAGGATTCAGTCCACAAGCAAAGAAAAGTCACAAGGGGGAAAGAGGCTGATGCAATCCACATCCTTCTTGCTGTCTGGACACACAGAGTTCTTCTTTCCAATGTCAAAGTTCCCATTTCAAGCGGTAATAAACAGAAATCACATTGAAAAATGCATAATAATGTACCAGGTAGTATAAATTTAATGTATTAAAAACATATCTAAATCAGTATAAAGTACACCCATTTTTTCTGATTGCTCATGCAGACCATAATATTTCTTTCAGCATCATCAGAGAATAAAGAGACGTTTTCCTTACTTTCCCTCCATCCTTTAACCTTCATCTACAAATATTTCCTGTAAGGTAGGCCCATAGACTGGGAAACTCTAATCTACTTGCCATAAAACCAACGCAGCATTTAAAATGGGCTGGGGCTCTTGTATCTACTACGAGTTCAAGACTTCTCAGGTAAGCTCTGTGCGATGTATGTTACCTAGAGAAAAAGGGAAGCTCTCCATGATTACTCCCTGTGTTACCGTTCTTACTGCTTGTTTCAAATATCAGAAGACACAGAAAGGCAAAACCACCACCGACACGAGAAGATAATGACTGTGAGGTGCCACACAATTAGTTAACAAATGCTCCCATCCTCTTAACGAGTCAGAGGGATACAGCCTCATGAAGGGCTCTACAGGAACAGAATCAAATGAGGTCTGCGTCCCCTTTTCTCTTTATAAGAGAGATATAAAGAAATAAAAGTGAAATAAATCCCATTTATGAGGCCCTCCCTGACTCCTGTTCTTTCCATTCTGTTTGCTGTCCTTACCCCAAGTGCCTGCCAATTAATAGTTACCAAATGTCTCTCCCTTCTTCATCTAAATCAGTTCAAAAACTGCACCTGTTTCATGAGACCTACGTGCGCTTCTGACAGCTGGTATTGGGGAAAAAACAAGCCAAAGTACTCACAGATCCTAACTGTGTTAAACTGGAATCAAGAAAGACAGTGCTAAGATTAGCTCTGCTAATACAAGGCACACAGGGATACCCAAGGGATGCAGGAGATCGATGTGCGGTGCACAGACTGGGAAGCATACCCTGCGTATGGACAGGATGCCTACAGCTTCACGTCTCCTCTTGGAGTTTTTCCTGGTTCTTAACACAGGTTTCCCATTGGGCATGTGGAATATCCCTCTAACGTTAAAGGTGAGCAGTTCCTTGGTACTTATGTAGCTGTTCTCCAAGAAACCTGGTACCTTTGAAGCTCTGTCCCACATCATTGTGGGGAACGCAACAACGCATTCAACGGCGAGTTAGTGCCCTGGAGACACCAGCGTGGCTGAATCCAACTTATTCCTCTAGAAAAACAGGCAACCCCCCCCAAAAGAGAACCTGCAAGAATGCCACAAAAGATCAGGCTTCAGAAAGCTATAGCAGCTAAAGCCAGAACTGGGTTTAAAGAGCTGGTTAAGAAAAGAGTTTCAAACCCCAGCATCACCCACTGTGAACAGCAGCCAGAGGATGCAGCCAAAAGCCATGGCTCAGACAGCCACACTCCAAGCTTCACTTAAAATAAAGCAGTTCTCAGTGCTTCTATACAAGAGAGGAATGAGATTTGCCCTAAAAGGCTGGACCGGACTCTTTTACATGCCTTTGCTAACACACAACTTGAAACGTTTTATACAGCACTTTTGGCATTTCATTCTATAGAGCAGTTCTCCCCCATTATCTAGGTAAGAGACGACTGCACAAAGGCAGGTAGGCCTTGTTAGAAAGCATCCCAAAGCAGTGGGAAGATAACACCCAACTTGCCTAAGCTATACAGAAAACATCACGAGTCTGGATGTTGTGTACGCTGAGGTGCACTGCCTGCGAGCCTTTAAATAGAACTTGTGGAGGAAGAGACTGAAGCTTTTCCAGCTCTTTGGGATAGGCTCCTTCCACACTGCCATTCCCCTGTTCCCAATTACATTTGTTTTCCTGGCCTCGCATGACCTGCAGAACCAGAATCAAGAATCCTGCACCCCACAGGCATTAAGAAACTGGTATTACTGGTGCAGATGAAGAGCCATGGGGCTGCCTTCTAGGGCAGTCAGCAGAATCCCAAACCTGTACTGGATGCTGTGGATGTGATCAGCTGCTGGTCCAAAGCCAGGGTCTGTGATGGGACCCTGAACATCAGAGATTCCTGCTCATATCTGCATTATTTCAAAGATCCCTCTATGCCAGAGCACACTTAAATAGAATCACAGAATCATAGAATAGTTTGGGTTGGAAAGGACCTTAAGATCATCCCGTTCCAACCCCCCTGCCATAAGCAGGGACACCTCACACTAAACCATGGCACCCAAGGCTTCATCCAACCTGGCCTTGAACACTGCCAGGGATGGAGCACTCACAACCTCCCTGGCCAACCCATTCCAGTGCCTCAGCACCCTCACAGGAAAGAATTTCTTCCTTAGATCCAATCTAAACCTCCCCTGTTTNCTAAACCATGGCACCCAAGGCTTCATCCAACCTGGCCTTGAACACTGCCAGGGATGGAGCACTCACAGCCTCCCCGGCCAACCCATTCCAGTGCCTCAGCACCCTCACAGCAAAGAATTTCTTCCTTAGATCCAATCTAAACCTCTCCTGTTTAAGGGGCCAGGTCACTTCTGTACCATGGCTTATTCAAACTAACCTCTACTATGGAGCCAACAGACACAATTCAAAGAACTTATGACATTACAGACACTTTAATGTGTTATTTTCAAGTGCCTTATTCAAATAGTATCATTTTCCTAAAGCAATACCTCCTACCCTTGAGTCATATTTGTTAATTCTGCATTAAAATGCACCCTTTTCTCACTAATACAGTGTTTTAATAGTTATACCCACACACTTTTAAATCCCTATTCAGTATTAATCAAACACATACTTTCATCAAAAGTGTGAAGTTCACTGCAGATGCAGAAAGTTGATGTGTTCGATGTGGTTTATCTATATTGCAGACAATGCAAGTTAAACAATGCTTCATCAGCCTTCAGTTTAAACTGTATTTTCACTGACCTAAACTAGTTTTGAAGGACAAGGCAGTCCAACTAAGAGAAACAGGAGCAACCATGTACCACTGCCCAAATACACCTAAATACTGCCTAAAACCATTCTCCATCCACCACTCGTGACAAGGAATCATTTAGGATAAGGAACATGACTACTTCTGCCTGCATAGCGTACACTCTCTTCTTCTTGCTTTCAATTCACCTTCCAACCTACCCATCCTCCTCACTTTCCACATTCCCTCTGATCTCCCCTCCTCCTATCTCTTTCCAAACCCTGCTGCAGTGGGTACATTCCTGCAGCATTCCCGAGGGAATCCACCCGTCACCCCGCTAGCTGCATACTCACCCCTTCAAAGCCCAGCATCACTCCTCACCACCATAGGCAAACCTCATCCTCTTTGTGAAGCACACACAAATCAGTGCCAGCCTTGCTTCCCCCCTGCCCTCAGACATTCGTTCTTCCTAAACTTGTAAATTCGTTTCTCTGATGAATCTGTCAGCTGAGGGTGATTTTTTCCTGCTTTACTGTTCAGTATGTGGATGCTTGGAGAGGGAATTACATGCAAACACCTGCGGCTTTTAGCCCCCAGCAATTAGGCCGGTGGTGACTAGCTCAGGTATTCCACAGTCTCCTCTCTGATGATATTAAGCACAGGCAGACAGGCTACCGACACCACATGTGCAAATGGAAAGGAATGCTAGCCATTGGAAATGGAATCCGTTTTCTCCTTGGCTAGTGAGATGTTATTACCGATGCTAATGGAGCTCCTGAGTGCCTGATCGTGTTCTGCAAAATTCTGCAGTCTCCTTTTTAGTTGCAGAATGCTTCTTATTCCCCCGTTGCTGTGAAAACCTGTGTGCATATAGGAACTCTCTTTAAATGCTTTAGAAGCCAAACAAGGTAGCAAAAACCATTTCTTCCTACCTTTTGTCTGCACTTGCATTCAAAACGATGCCAGTATACTGGGTGTACGTGTGGGTATTTTAGGAAAAGAATATATAGACAACAACAACATGACTTAAAATCTCTCACAACCTTTCAAACTCCTCTCATAAATACCTGTTAAAATAGCTCCAAGTCCTGGACACATAACCTGCCTGAACAACACTTTTGGCTAAGTACAGACAAAGGTGTGGGTTTCCAGCCGCAGTAAGGCAAAATAATCCTGATCCAAAGAATCCTTACTAAAAACTCTTCAAGAGGTTGACACCGGAGTTCTTATACCCATAAATAAGATCTTTTTATTGCAATCTAACAACAATCAAGACTGCAGCAGTGATTGATTCTTTTTAATAACCAAAGGCTTCCGATCTTAATGGGGCAATCATGCATCACTGTTGTGTTCCAACAGAACTATTACTCTCCGTGCTGTGGTAGCGTAATTGCAGTCTAATGGTTTACACTATCTTAATAGCACTAAATATTTCACTAAACGGAGTACAGGACCTAAAAAGGGATTTAAATCCTGCCAGGCTTTAAGACTGTATATTTAAAGATGACAAAACCCCTCTCGCTTCTCCTCTCAATTGAGAGGTAAAAGGCTGTCAAAATGAGTTTCTTGTTTGCCGTGACGTTTGGATGTTCTGATTTAACAGGCTGGCGTGCTTCAAACTGTCCAGCTCCTAAAGGCTGCTGACTTACTCTGATCGGATTCTATTCAATTGCAATTTAATTTTGCAATAAAAAAAATTAAATTACAATTTAATTTTGCAACAGTTTCAGAATTTCTGATTGTTTACATTAATAGAACTCCAAATCAATGAAAACTCATGTAAGCATCTCTACCGTTGTGATAAACAACATCAGTAAAGCTGCTGAGATACCAGCAAGCCGAAGCACTGTGGCTGTCCCATCCCTGGCAGTGCTCAAGGCCAGGTTGGATGGGGCTTGAAGCAACCTGCTCTAGTGGAAGGTGTCCCTGCCCATGGCAAGGGGTTGGAACTGGATGAGCTTTAAGGTCTTTTCCAGCCCAAACCAGCCTGGGGTTCTATGATTCTATGGTTCTATGTTCAGAACACTCACACAAACACATCAACGATCTAAGTCATGCTACTTACATGAGGAAGAACTAGTAATCCAAGCAAGGAATTGCTAAATCTTGCCATTACTATACGACAGCTCAACTGTATCCCATAACACATGGTGCCTTACTCCCTTGGACAAAGCCAAAACCACCTCTAAACCCAGAATGGGCCTTGAAGCTCATCCTAGAAGTGCTGACAGCTCCTAAAACTGCCTACAGAATTCCTGAATATTCTTTCTAATACCCCACTTTGTCTAAAGCGAATTCATACTTCATTCTATGCACTATTTGGATACCACAATGCTGTTGTCCTCATTCTGAGCGAAACATTAATCTGTAGTGTTTTTCAAGCAGCTTTCTTGCAAGAGCACCCTTTTTATTGATGCGGTATACAGACCTCACCTATTGCTCTTAAATAATTACCTGACCTGATATTCTCATTTCATGGGGCAGTTTGACTTTAATTTACAGTGTCATTGTCCCACTTAAGGCAAGCCTGTCGCCTGTGTCACTTTGTGGTTCATAACTCTGATCCTCATTTAATTATTTACTTCAGGGAAGCATTTTCACTGTGGGTATTACTATGTGTCTAAAGTGACTTATACCTGAGGGACCTGAGAATTTATACAGGTGAGTGCTCACCTAGCATTTCCACCAGCTGTAAGCCTCTGTGCATGTGCTTCAGCTGCAGAAGCTACTTTTAAGACTGCAGAGCAATGTGATTCACCTTGTCTGGAGCAGGAACACATGCGAGTGCCTGAAAATCTCCATCTCTGGACATAGGAGCAGACACCCAGCACTGGCCCAAGGTGAGGCCAACACTGTGCCCCTTCTCTGTGGGTCAGTAACAGAAACCCAGGGACCAGGAGAGGGGCACAGAGCATGAGCCTTCCTCTTCTTTTACCTCTCCAAATTTGAGCACGCAGTGATTTATGGATTTCCCAAGATGGGGGCCGCGTGTCAGCTGTCATTCCGAATAGCCATCAGTCAACCAATCTTCCATGAACCTCCCTAATATCTTTGTAATCTGTTTATATACTTAGCTTCCCAAATATCACACAGCAGTGAGCACCATCACTGAACCTATTGCATAAAAAAAACTAACCCAAATATATTGCTTCGTGTTTGCTTTAAATCTGCCCAGTCTGTGGGTATGGCTGCTACCACTGGATCATCTTGGTAGTAAGCTTAACCTCCAAAGCAGACGTTCCATCATGACAGTGATACGCAGATAGACCCCACAACTCGTTACAGTTGTCAAGTAGGTATGCTTTTATTCAGCGCTGAGACGCATGGGGGATAGCTCCTCCAAAGGCATGCCTCAGTGTTGTTCCCCTCTACATTTATTCTCTACACTTATACATATTCATAAGGTTGCACAATACGCCCTATACATATTCATGTCCTATCCCTGCTTCGTATTATAATGAGCTAGAAGGTCCTTTGCCCTGCCCAGTGTCCTCCCTGACGGTGGGCGATGGTCTCAGGGTGAAGTAAACGAGTCTTCCTCTTGTGAGTAGGGGTCTTCAGGATGAAGTAAATGAGTCTTCCTCCAGCCTGAACTTTGCACCTCTAGCCATCACACATGCTCTTTAGGAGTCTGCTCAAAGCCCAAACCACAGAGCTGGTCTTCACTGGAACTCAGTAACTGCTTCTCCCCCTTATCAGTCTGTTTCTCCCCCTCATCAATAGCCTATTGTCCTGGTACTGCATGGCAAGCTTGACAGGTATTTGCAAACAATGCTTTCTGTTAAACAGGCAACATTCCTTTATCCCCTCTTGCCCAAACCCTTGTACAGCCCCCCTGTACATTGGTCAACCCTCTGCATCAGAGCAGCACAATGCCACTTCCCTGCTCGGCACCAAGCAGTATTTTCCACTGACTGAACAGCAACCTGGAAAAGCTGAAGAAGTCTGGTTTTTAACACACTGGACACAACAGGAACCGTTTCTATGCAGACATGCCCAGCCAGAAGGGAAGGGATGGGAAGGGATGCCCTGTACAGACAGGGGCAAACATGGCTAAGGGGCTGTCTGGCCTCTTGTTTGAAATGCAGCTATAGATGTGCCAGCAAAAGTGAGGACCAGGAGCCCAGCTCCTGCAGAAATCCTTTTTCCATCATTGAAATGCTTCCTGTATTTGCTATCCCTCCCATTTACTGTTCGTTATTAACAGCTTCCAGACCTTTGGAAGGTGCTTATCTTTTTTAATAAACAGAAACAGTTACTGCAGTTTGAGGGCTTTTTTAATATTAGGATAAAATCAAAGCACTGCAGCTGTATCCTTGAGTACGCACCTCTCTGCGGTGATGGATGCTTGTTCAGAAGCTGTGGCATCACATGCAATTTTGATCACCTAGATGGTTCTATTTCATTAAAACTCCCTTTTTTCTCTTGCCCCTTCCTAAAGGAGTAGCCATGGGAGCCTTTCTCCTGCAATTTGTCTGTTGCCTCTCATAGCATCCCGAGTGAAGCCGTGGCCCCTAACAACTGAGGGCATTCAGCATCAACCCCCCCCAGCACTGTGGATAATGCATTTCCCATCTAAACTTGCTTACCTCATCAGTCACTAAGGGTCCAGTTTGGAAGTCATTAAAAATAATGAGAAGGATGGCACTTCTCCCAGCAATAATGGCATTGGAGCCTGTGTTACTTCTCTGCTTTGAGACATTTGTATATATCCACAAATCATTTCACTCTTATCTTCGTCCTAGCTTTAATGAAACTAATGGCTGCTGAAACTATGGGCTTTTTATTCTACCCTTTATTTAAATAAGCTGCTGCCCACTCCATCATAAAATGACACAAATACTTACACAGCATATCCCATCACGAAAGCCCCGAAGTGTTTACCAGGATCACCATATCCATCACTACAACGCAAGCACTCCTCAGTCAATAAACACTTGAGCTGACAATAAAGTCACAAGAGACTTTTCAGAAGGAAAACTCAAAAGCAACAAATCCAATTTGCCCGAAACAAATTCAGAACCAGTGCGGTGGGAAGAGCCTCACAGGGTCCTGCATTTTCATCTCCATCTCTATCTATTGTAGCACTTTCACTCCTAGCACCAGGGAAAAAGACTAAGTCCATATTAACTCACTGAGCAGCAACATCGCTCCTAAGGAGTCCGTATGTTAGGAGCTTTGACAAGATAATGAGCCCTCAGTAATATGCTGCAGGATATCACCCAGTGCAGCTTTAAAGAGTTTCATTAATACCTCCAAAAAGAGCAAAGACTGATTGCTGGGAAATGTGTCCTAAAACTTCAAACCCCTCACCCTTCATCTTCAAGGGCTAGCTTAGGACTAACGCAAGATCTCTCAGTGCTGTACTTTTCCTGGTAAGAACATGCACAGATTTACATGCTCTGAAATCAGTAACATTGATATAAACCCGACACCCTCACCCCAAAACCAAACCAACACAAACTTCTTTAGGTACTTAATTTCTGTATATTAAAAATGGACTTGTTCATGTGGGCGCTCAAAAGCCATAGATCCAGCATTTCTGCACAGTAAATGTGGTATTTCAGGCTCCTAGACATAAATCACAATATATAATGTGACCTATACGTTCTGGTATCATGTGTGGAAGGGCAGGTATCTCTAAGATACAAAGGACTTGCACCGCAGGAACCCATCCACGCTGTGAAAAGCCCAACAACCTTGGCCTGCTGCTGCAAGTTACATCCTTTTGACAAAATGAGGAGGGTTTAGAATGACTCAGCTGGCTGATAACACCCAAGTGGGCACAAAACTCAAAGGAGGATACCAGCCAAATAATAATTCAACCAATAAGAAACCTGCGAGTACCAGATTTAATTAAAAACAATCCCTGACTGCACCATAAGGTGAAATTTAAAGATGTTTCGGTGTTATTATAGGAAAATCTGAAGAGGAATATTGCACCGCTGCCTAAAAACCAACATCTCCCAGAAAGGAAGCCAAACCTCCCATTTTGCCAGGGGAACGAGCCACTCCGTTATTAAAAGTATATTTTTAAGCCTATTAAATGTTTAATACTTTTGCAAAGCGTTTTCCTTGCATTTAAGTGGCGGATAAGGCCTGTTTTAGGAACACACACTGTTTCATGTGCCCATCAGTCTGTGTAGCACCTTCCTCTCACAATAGTTTAGGCCGTGTTACAAAAGGTTTACAAAGGCACAAAGAAGAAATCACCCCCCCCCCCCCACCCTTAGCAACAAAGAGAACGCCATGAATTTGACTTCTCTCATCTATTAGATCGAGGAATAAAATGACAGCAAGCTAGCTTTAGGATTAATCTCTAACTATCTATCAACTAAACACCCACAGAACTAACAGTGCAAGGTACACCCTCGAAGCAATGGGGACAAACGTGCAAGCATCAACATCAAAAGGACATGGAGCTGTTGGAACAAGTCCAGAGGAGGCCACGAGGATGAGCAGGGACTGGAGCATCTCCCATATGAAGACAGGCTGGGAAAGTTGGGGCTGTTCAGCCTGGGGAAGAGAAGGCTGCGTGGAGACCTCAGAGCAGCTTCCAGTATCTGAAGGGGGCCTATAGGGATGCTGGGGAGGGACTCTTCATTAGGGACTGCAGTGACAGGACAAGGGGGAACGGGTTCAAACTGAAACAGGAGAGGTTTAGATTGGATCTAAGGAAGAAATTCTTTGCTGTGAGGGTGCTGAGGCACTGGAATGGGTTGTCCAGGGAGGTTGTGAGTGCTCCATCCCTGGCAGTGTTCAAGGCCAGGTTGGATGAAGCCTTGGGTGCCATGGTTTAGTGTGAGGTGTCCCTGCTTATGGCAGGGGGGTTGGCACTGGATGAGCTTAAGGTCCTTTCCAACCCGAACTATTCTATGATTCTATGATTTTAAGATACAAGAGTGTCCTTACACAAATGAGAAGTGAAGAAAAACTAACTATCAATCTGAAGATAACGCAGACCAGCAAGGACAAATAAAAGTTGTGGCAATTTCAGTTTGTTCACAGAGACAAATGGTTTTGGAGCACTTGGGGAAAATTTGGATGCTATTTTCTCTTGCAGTAAGTGAGGATAATAGTTTTAAAATACCTAAAGCCTGCCTGTGGCTCTTATCCGATTAATTGATGTGAGTAAATTGTGTAAATGAAGGTAAATGGCAGCTAGCTGCCCCACAAAAGTACATCAGAATAAGAGGCATCAGGTACTTAAATCAGTGCAGGGGTCTTTCCCTTTGAAACTTAAAAACACATTAAAAGCCATTTCTATTTTATATATATATATATATATTTACATATTTTCCAGCTTCAGAATAACAGGTGACCAAAATAAGGGTAACAAAGACTTCATATTCAGAAGCTCATTGAGAAGATTACAGGTGTTGCAGGAGCAATGGAGAGTTGCATTGCAACAGCAAACCAGCATTTCTTCACACAGACCCTCTTCCATAAACGGGAGGAATTAAGATCTGCCATACCTATCATCTCACATGTCCCAAGGGAAAAAGACGACTGGACTCTGTTCTCCCATCCCCTCTTACCACCATCCCTGCTGCATCAATTTGAAGGCATCCTGCCCTTTAAGGTCCTGCTTTATATACCGAGACAGGAATGACACAGGAGCGCTCGAGGAAGCTCCTTAGTCTCTTGCAAAATTACACGGGATAACCACCTTCAAGGTTTTGTAAGAACCCTGTATTGGCTTTGTGCAGAAGTAGGTTTAAACTCTGCTCTTCAGAACAATAATCCCATCAAAGCCCTAACTACACTCCTAAGCCTGAACTCTGCTGCAATGGGGAGTACAGAATCTGCGGCACACAAGCTTAGGTTACATGATAAAACAAAGAAATCACAGCTTTTCTTATCACTGAGGTACTACTCACTCTTTTTCACTTCTGTCCTGGTTTGTTTTCCATCCTCTTCCTTCCTGCCAACTCAGCAGCAGCCCATGTGGACAATGCAAGCAAAAGCAACGCTGTGATTCATCTCGCTCTTCTCTTTCCTGTTTGGTGGTGGTTGGTTTAGGGGCATCAAAATGAGAACGCTGCCCAAGACACTGCCTCTGTCAACCAGTCCATGTCATTCAGTGAACCTGAGCACTGGTGGCTTTCCTCAAGCTTATCCTGAACTGCGGCAGTCAAGAAGGCACGGCTAATGCTCAGTACTGACACAAGGACAAGGTGCACGGGGAAGAGTGATGTGTCCGCCAAGTGCATGGAATGCATTACTCTCTCCTGAAAACAGAGAAAAAGAAGAAAATCACCCTAAAACCCATGAGCTATTATGATGATCAAATTCATGTAGGGAGGGAAAAGACCGGATCACCCTCTACAACTGCCTGACAGGAGGACGGAGCCAGGAGGGGACTGGTCTCTGCTCCCAAGGAACAAGGGATAGGACAAGAGGAACTGGCCTCAAGCTGTCCCAGAGCAGGTTTAGATGGAGATGAGGAATAGTTTCCTTCCTGAAAGGGTTGTTAAGCATTTGAAAAGCCCAAGTCACCACCCCTGGAGATATTCAAACACCTGCAGATGTAGCACTTAGGGACAGGGTTTAGTGGTGGCCTTGGCAGTGTCAGGTTAATGGTTGGACTCAATGATGGCAATGGTGTTTTCCAACCTAAACAAATCTAGGATTCCGCCAGGTCAAGCTACCTTCCCACAACACTGCACACTGGTAGAAAAGCCAAGCCTTCGGTTCTCACATCTCGGCCCTGAAGACATTTTCAGACAATTAGTTGAGAGGCTTTGCACAATTTAAGCAGGAGAAGTTTTAAGCGCTGATTGTGCAACTAAACACGGGATACTCTTGCAGTTGCCATTTATCATACTGCTACTGCGTCAAGTAGGCTGGTCGACAAAGCCATCCAGTACCCAGGAGTGGAGCAGTATGAAGGATAATGTTCTGTAGGAAAGCAGGTCTATCTAACATTGGACAATGCTAAAAATACCCTTGGGACTTGTTCTGGTATCTTGTAATTATGCACACATATCCTGATCTACGGCGCATTCCTCCCAACCCAAAGAAGTATGCACTCCACATCTTGCCCTATTTATGTGTAAAATGCTTGAGTCCGGAATGTCATAAAAGAGAGGACGGGCTCATTGCACATGTTACTATCGATTTCATATGAGCATGGGGCATACGCTAATGATCCTTTTCAGCTAAGGACAAATATGCACAATTTAACCTTAAACAGAGTCAGTGTCAGATCATTTCAACGGCTGCCTTTGAGAAATGCTACAGATCTCTGCTGTCCATCCTCCTTAAGGCTTGGAGGATGTGGCAGAGGGGCTAAAGACAAGCAAGCTGGAAAAGGGACAAGAAACATTAGCACCATCATTAACAAAGAAAATCCATCTTGTTCAAGTGAGGACTAGCAAAAGGCAAAGCAGTTGATGGCAAAAATAGGTACGGATTGTAACTACAAAGATTAATGAAAGCATCTTAACTGATAGATATATACAGCTCCCTTTCAGTCATACACCATTTAAGAAGAAGAAAGGACTATCTGGATTAGACCAAGACCATTAGACCTAGGGAAGAGCTTACAGAGTTCTCATGCCTTTTTCAGTGAAATCCACACGGATATGCAGCCAATTGTTTGACTAACCTAACCAAGCGACACATGTATTCAATAACCTCTTTTGGGAGCAAACGAGTTTGTGGACTTCTCACTTTTCATGTTTGAAACAAATCCATTGGGACATTTGCTTGTCCCAACCATTTCTGATGAACAGCTCCAGCACCCGTGTTTCTTACCTTTATTTTCTCCCTTTTTTTTGACCAAAGAGTCCCTGCATTTCTGCCAAAACAAGATCATTTTCCTTGGCACCCCACTAACTTCTTTCAACGCTCCCTATTGCGGAGTGCTTCTCTATTTAAACAGGTAAGGGCTCTGTTACAGCATCATGCACCTGGTGCAGCCTAGAAACAACCCTATTCACCCAAGGTCAATTAGGTGGTGTGATAGTGAGGACACAATTCCCCATTTTAATGACAATCAATACCTTCCTCCCTCTGTAAGTGAGCTCTCTGATTACTACAGATGGTCATGAATGGGAAGCTGAACACTGGACAGTGTAAAAGAGTAGGCTGTGCCTCTACTGCCAGTGTAAAGCTGAACTGAGCGCAGCAAAGCAGGAGTGGGCCTTGGTTATTTTGCTTATCTGAGTGTGAACAGATCATGGAAATAAACACACTGTAAAGAAAGGCAAAAGCAACCTGAGGTTACAGCACACATACTTTAACACACTTACTACAGCACATACAACTGAAAAATAAGTGATGGAAGTTCCTACAGCAAATCAAAGGCACAAAATAAGCCATCATCTGTTAAGTATTATTAGTTCTACAGCAATACTTTATAGGCAAAGTCAAAATAACAAGAGCCCTGATTCAGAAAATAGAGAAGATAATGGCATCATTCCTTTCTAGCCACCTGGACCCACAGTAGTATTTAACACAAAGAACTAGGACTAAACTCAGAAACAAGAGGAACAAAAGACAGAAGGATGGATCTAAGAGAGTCATTTAGCCTCAACAGCCCAAAACTGTCAAGAGTCTTCCAGGTTTAGCTGGCAAGATATAGCACTTCTTTAGCATCTGAAAAGTCTGGACTCTGTAATAAGCACCAGACTCAAACTTAATGTGCAGGGGATATAGCCTCTTTGTACCGTGCTCAATAACATAGTACTTGGTGGAGTAAGAAGAGCCATTTAGACTTTACATATTGAGCAATGGCTCATCTACAAAATATCAGTGTACAGAAAAGGCAAAAGAACACATTACAAAAGGCTACCCAGTCCTTCAGATAAGACTTAAAAGCAATATATATTACATCCTGGATTAATAACATATTAATTTCTGTGGCAAACTCATGCCATTCCCATTTCAATAGCCTGAGCCAAATAGGGAATGCATCTGACTTTATCTTTTCAGTACTTCTACATTTTAACAGTCACATTGAATCAGGTCAAGCAGAACCCGAGACACTTTATTTCCAGCCTATTTCAATGGTTAGAGCAGCCATTTGAATAGAAAGCGAATGGTACGGCTCTCTCTATTTTTAAGCTATTTTAATAGTTTAAATAAATGAGAGTTATTGAGCCTGGCTTCCAGAAACGAACGGGAATTGTGCACAAATGTGCTGCTTCAAGAAAGACCACGATCGGCAGTGCAGAAATGAACGGCATTCAACAGCGACAATATGCCAAATCAGACAGAGAACTCCAGTGTACCACAGGTGATTGCGCGCTAGCGTGTGTTTGCATCCACAGCACATCCATCGCACACACAAAGCAGGAAATGAAAAGAAATGCTAATCCACACAACTGTGCAGCTTCACGGGAGCAGTGAAGTGACACAAGGGTTTCAGTCGCATCCTTAAAAGCAGCCATTGCACCAAAACGGGATACAGCAGGATGCAGAAGGATAAAAAGGACATGGAACAAGTCCAGAGGAGGCCATGAGGATGAGGATGAGCAGGGACTAGAGCATCTCCCATACAAAGACAGGCTGGGAAAGTTGGGGCTGTTCAGCCTGGGGAAGAGAAGGCTGCGTGGAGACCTCAGAGCAGCTTCCAGTATCTGAAGGGGGCCTCTAGGGATGCTGGGGATGGACTCTTCATTAGGGACTGCAGTGACAGGACAAGGGGGAACGGGTTCAAACTGAAACAGGGGAGGTTTAGATTGGATCTAAGGAAGAAATTCTTTGCTGTGAGGGTGCTGAGGCACTGGAATGGGTTGGCCAGGGAGGTTGTGAGTGCTCCATCCCTGGCAGTGTTCAAGGCCAGGTTGGATGAAGCCTTGTGTGCCATGGTTTAGTGTGAGGTGTCCCTGCTTATGGCAGGGGGGTTGGAACTGGATGATCTTAAGGTCCTTCCCAACCCGAACTATCCTATGATTGTATGAGGTAGAGAACTCCGGCAGGGAAGGGGTCCCGCTCTCCCGTTGACCCTGCTCTCAGTGCCCTATGAAGCACCTGCCTGCAGCACCACTGGGGTACACGTAGGAAAAATACCTTGGGAAATTCAAGCTTCAAAGCACGATGTCTCTAAGATCATCCTCCTGGTGTGTTTCTATAGACCCAGACCTATGAAGGAAAGGCCTTGCTGACTGAAGCAGTTTCTCTGCTGAGATATGCTATTGGCGTAACAAATTAAAATGGAAAGCTTAGCAGTTACCTTCATTTAAAGACAAAAGCATACGCATACTCTGCTCTCAGTGAAAGAGCAAATAAACAGAAAATGAAACTGTACATAACAGCGACTTCTTCCTCAGCTGCAATAACAGTAACGTTCATGCAGGTATTGCCTAGTGCTCCCAGGCCAACACACTAGTTTGTTATTACATGGGAGCAATGGAAAGAGCTGAATAAACCAAGTACCCTTCTGCCATGCTTGCTGAGAGCCAGTCTGAGGACCTGCAGTATCCCTGGGCAATGCCCATTGCCCTGCACCATGCAGCAGAGTCACGCTTGCAGGAGCTGCTTCATGATTCACTGCTCATAGCAAACCCCAGCCACAGATCAACACCAGATTTATGTACTTACAGGGTACCCGTATACCACATCTCAAACCAAGCCCCATATCAGTCTGGAGATGCTAAGATTTTCACCACAGAGGCTAGGTAGGTCTTTTAAAACTTCCATATCCAGCAGACATGCTCAGGAACATCCCAACCGCAGTGCAGGTTTAAGACATCTTGGACACCTGGGTTGCATTAGGAACTGCATTGTTCCTCACACCAGCACCTTGCTGAGGACATCAGTCCCACAGGCAGGCAACCTAGACAGGTTCCACATGCAAATGCAGTAGTAAAGACTTCTCAGGATCAATTGTTGTCATCGTGAGGACAGAGGTGGTGTACCCTGCACTCTTCCAAACAACTATTTGCTATCAAGTTCAGGAAAGTGGCATAAACCTACCAGGTGAAGCAAGAACCCAAAGACCAGACATTGCAATTCACAGAATCACAGAATAGTTTGGGTTGGAAAGGACCTTAAGATCATCCAGTTCCAACCCCCTGTCATAAGCAGGGACACCTCACACTAAACCATGGCACACAAGGCTTCATCCAGCCTGGCCTTGAACACTGCCAGGGATGGAGCACTCACAACCTCCCTGGCCAACCCATTCCAGTGCCTCAGCACCCTCACAGCAAAGAATTTCTTCCTTAGATCCAATCTAAACCTCCCCTGTTTCAGTTTGAACCCGTTCCCCCTTGTCCTGTCACTGCAGTCCCTAATGAAGAGTCCCTCCCCAGCATCCCTAGAGGCCCCCTTCAGATACTGGAAGCTGCTCTGAGGTCTCCACGCAGCCTTCTCTTCCCCAGGCTGAACAGCCCCAACTTTCCCAGCCTGTCTTTGTATGGGAGATGCTCCAGTCCCTGATCATCCTCATGGCCTCCTCTGGACTTGTTCCAACAGCTCCATGTCCTTTTGATGTTGAGGACACCATGTTCTGGCTGTAAAGTCCCCTTACAAACCTATGCCTAACTTGACTGGCAGCTCACTCTGTGTCTGGAGTGAAGGCAAGAGGAACAATTATACTATCTCAAATCATCGTTATTGTTTCAATGATTGCATTAGCATTCTCCAAGCATAAACGGTCCACAAAACATTCAAGACAGACATCTAATGATGGATTTTCCCCACAGAGAAAGCAATTCCTCTAAGCAATAAAACAGCCTGTGAGAGATCCTGCAGTCATAAATCCAGTATTTCTCATTACAAAATTTACATCAGCCACAAAGTGATTACTCCTGCAATTACAAACCCTTGTGGGCAGCAGTATTAGTGGGTTACCAATTGCCATTCTCATGAGTCATGAGAAAAGGAGTCCAAGTCATAATAGCCCTGTAAAAACCTAAATATCAAAAGGATTAATTGCCTTATTATAGACAGAAAGTTTCGGGCATCCACATAACAGGCACCTAGGCACCAAAGTACAAAGAACAGCTCTAAGTCCCAGTGGAAACTCTCAAAGGTTACACAGGGAAGCGAACACAGCTTTGTCAGCTTTTCAATACACCCTTCACAAAAGCAGCGCCCTGACCCAACGTTTCCTTCATGGGGGCAAGGAGCATACAAGGAAAGAGAGGGAAGAGCAAGAAGACAGGATGCATCCACGGCCTTCCAGCTCCTGCAGAAAGGAGGGAGTAACTTCAGTCCCAAGGGAAGGGGAACAGCTAACCTAGCTGGCTCCCACAGAGTGCTGGAGGGGCACAGGATGCTTGGAACCTCAGCAGGTCCCATGCTAAGGCAGTGAAGAGGGACAAGGGAGTCCATGAGGTCTCACACACTCGGAACAGACTCATCCCAAGGGCTTGTCAGGAGCAGACATGTTACTGAGTGTGAGGGTCCCACAAGCCAGTTCAGTTTATCCAAGTCCTTCTGTAGCCTTCTCCTCCTCACACACTGCAACCGAGCAGCGACCTGACACACAATGACTGGGGGGCTCTAAGGACCACTGGGATTACACCAAACACACTGTAGCAGGGAAAGCATCTTCTCCAACACCTCACTCAGGAAGGGAGGAGTGTTAAGAGATTCCTTGAGGGACGCCAAGATATTGCAACGAGCACCTTAAACACAGGATTGATCACACAGTGAGTAAGATCAGAAATACAACCTGTTTAACTTATTTAGATTCATGCTTCACATGAATAAACTTCTTTAGTTTAGCCGCTGAGAAAGCAGAGAAGAACCCTTTGCAAGCAGATACACTCGACTGTTAGACTCATTTCTGCATGACTGGTTACACATAGGCATTGACTGCTCACAGAAGTGCAGGTCCACTGGAAAGGGGGACTAAAAGCAAACCCGTAAGTTGTAAGACACTTCTATGATCACAAGATATATCTTCATGCATTAATTCACCCCACTGTGGCTTGCTCCCGTCAACACATGCTGTCACCTATCCTCTTGAGTGCAACCCACAATACCCCACAACTCAACTGTGGGTCAGATCTCTTTATCTTACAGAACACGCATGTAAGCACTACATCAGCTTTCCATCAGACCAACATACTAATTCAGCTTGCCCTGAAGCTGCTTTGCAAGATCATAATCACTACCGGTACGAAGAGGCAACAGGAGACCTATGAAACAGAGCTGCCCCACTCACCTGCCACCCATCAGGAGGCTGAATTCAGGGCAATGCATGCACACATATATACGCTGCATATAGCTGCTCTGTATACAGGGTCATGAGCTTGCATCTTCTGTCTCTCTTCCCAAGAGGAGAATGATTCATCAAACCCACGAACACAGCACCACCAGTATGGGTAACAGTTCAACACTAGCTCTGGCTCCTTGACTAACTTAAGTGCTATAGAAGGCATCTCCCTAAAAGACAACGGCTGCATTAAGGGCTTCAATGGGAAAGAAAAGAAGGTAGTTTCATTTCTTCTGCTGTAAACAGATGGGAATATTCATGCAGAAAGAAACAGGAACCAAGTGAATCCAGGCACTTCATTCAACTGAGAGACACTGTGACAGCCTTCTCCCTTCCCTCACCAAGGCAACTGCTCCAGTGACAGGCACGTAGGCTGAAGACTAACCTTGACTAAGCATCATGGCAGATGAAGCTTTCCTGTGGAGCACTGACACCATCCATCGCTGCCAAGCACCAAGCACAGCTCTTCAGTTGGCAAGAGGCAACCCAGGAAGGAGTGAACAGATCACATCCTGTCCTGAGAGCACCAGCAGAGCTGTGATGCTGATTCACAAGCAAGCAACAAGGGAGGCAGGGTGAGATGTCCAGCTGAAGACAGACACAGTGCAAGCCCCTTGCAACCAACCTGAGCAATCAGGAGGTTGCTGCTCAGCACGCTGAATAACCACGGTTTGGAACAGGCTGCTCTGCCTGGAACCTCTTAGAGCTTGATGCAGCTCAGCCTGAACACAGCCAGAGCTCACCCCCGTCATATCAAGAGTTATTAGTGTTTTATTGTGACTGCAAGTCTAATCATTGGCTGTTGTGTTATTTGCTTTACACAGCATGGGTCAAAATTTATTGCAAGCAAGGTAACAGTAGCAAAAAAACCCTCCCTGTACATACGTGCCTGCAAAAGAAATGAAGTTTTATGACACACAACAATACACTAAAAGAATACATTCCCCAAATGTATTACCTCATCTTTGGCATACCCTGTGCACTTTGTTTTAACTGCTCGTGGTCACGTACTCCATGTTTATGAGAAAACTGTTTCTCAACTATTTCTATTCCTTGCCATCAAATGAACAAAGCATTCAACGTGCTTACGCATTCTGCCCTAATAACACACTGGAAATTTATAGGGCTGTAAAATGATATCCCAGCATGGCGTCAGCTATTGCAATCTTTGATCTGTCAGTGCCATTTGAGTAGATGATCATCGTTTACCAGCTCAAAATACTGGCCTAGTAAAAAACACCTCACTGCTCCTATAATACATTTTACAGCTAGAGGGTAAGTATTTCCTGTAGGTAAATCTCCCATTTTAACAGATGTACACATGCTGCATTGCTCTTGTGTACCTGGTCCTGCATCCACCACAACCAACCCTGTCGCTTGGTCACCATTTATTACAAATAAACGTTTTAAGCAAGTGGGTTCAAAAGATCTTCATTTGGATTCATTCATTTGGATACAAATGAATATGCATAAGTCAGCATCTTTAAAAGCCATCAGGAGGCAGGTCTGCTGTAATATGGGGCTGACGGATGCTGGGGAGCAGGGGTGGGAGCAAGTCCTCCCATCCCTCCTGCTGTTTCGCTCCTTATGTGCTCAGCAACTTGCAGCACAGCTGAACCAGATACAGTTGAACTCTGTATAAAGTCTTTCCTGTCATCTCCTTACTACTCCCAGGTGATGATGAACAATATTTCATTGCAAGCCAAAAGCAGCAGCTCTTTGTTTTTATATAGAGCAAACGTATCTTGGGCTACTTTCCCCACACTGATAAACCAACAGGACATCACCCGTGATCAAGACCAGCCATCTCCAAAAGAGATTGCTTTTTGCCTTTTATGAAGATATGTTTCAAGTTGAAAAATTAGGCCTGATATTAAAAGTTAAACCACTTCATCTTGAAACTGTCAGCGTGAAAACCTCCAATTTCCTGCATTGTTTATTAAGATCTTAAAATCATCCCAATGTTCTTCAAAGCCCACCCCAGCAGGGAAAGAGCACAGGAGAAGCAAAACTGTTCTCTGCATCAGACCAGAGTTCTTGTGCATTCCCAGTCCTTGTTCACTCTGATTAAGAAAAGGCTTGTATTTTTTCCCCCCAGTGTATGTACTAGCCAACAAATACCTTCCCCTTTTATTGGGAACAAACAGTATTTTTATTACAGTCTTTAAGAACTGGGATTGATATTAAACTATTAAGATTGAGGCAATTAATTAGAAGAAAGAGATTCAAATTAGCATGTTTTTCCAGCACAATCTAGTTTCACACAATCAATTCCTAAAGGAATAGAGGCTGAACTAATACCAACAGTATCTGGCTGAGTGCACAGCCGGTCACTCTTCAGGCTGCAGTCACAATATCAAGTCATGCAATTAATCTGCCCTACCTGATTAAACCACATCCTTCAGCTGACAGGCTTCTTCCCATCATGCCAGAGCATGAATCCTGTACCTACGGTGTCTTTCCGTGTGGGAACTTACCCTCCAACTGCCTTCCTGCAGGGGAAATTCACACTTGACATCCCAGTGCAATTTACACACTTGCTTTCCCCAAACTCCGCTGCCTTTGCAAACAACTCCATTCAGAAGCCAGCTTTTTGGAAGGCACATGGGGCAGGTGAACAAACAGCTTCAATGAGGGGGGTTGGAACTGGATGATCTTAAGGTCCTTTCCAACCCGAACTATTCTATGATTCTATGAAGCACCACTTCTGACAACTTCCCTCCAACGCAAGAACGATGGTCAAAAAGAGAACGTGGTCATACCAAAAGAGATGCTGCTTCATCCACTGACGAATGAAACTGAGGGAACCAACTGCTGCAGGAATTAGGTGATAAAGATTTATTGAGGCTGGGAACTGTCTGCAGAAAGCTTATCCAAAGCCCTCAGATGTAAAGGTGTCACTCTGAATGAAGAAGCCCAGAGCTATAAATCTCTGCAGGGGGAGTGAATCTTGTAATATGTATTAGGGAAGTGTTCCTACACTCTTGAACCATTTTTTTGCTGTTTCTTGGGTATCAAAATAGAGCTGATACGAGGCCAGAGAGACTTTTTGTTGGTTAAAACAGTATTTGGGGCTTTTTAATACAACCACTTTCCTGTCATTAGGAAAACAAATACCAACACTATTCATTCTACATCCCTTTCCTTCTGCAAATAAAGAACAACTTCCATCAGAAACTCCCTGCTGCCGTGCTGATGCTGTGGCTTTGGGAAGTTCAACCCACTTTGCAAAGGGAAGGCAGAAGATAGCAGCAAACAGAAAGACTGTGAATCAGGAACAGAGCCGAGAGGGTTGCAGAGTCCTGCTACTCAGCATCCATGAGCTGCAGATAAGGAAGCCTCAGGTATTCACAGAATGGTGTTTCACACAGAAGGGTATGGAATTAGGTTGTTCAGAAGCTGTTCTTCACAGCTGCTCTTTGAGCAAAGCTTTTCAGGACTAATTCTGATACTAACATCCATCAACAGAAAGCTGGATGTAGCCTAGCTGAAAGTACAAGACGGGATACAAAATGGACTGTCTGAGAACCAACTCTGCATGAAATATCTATGGGATCATTTGAAGTGGTGTGTGTTGGGCTTTGCCCAAGGTAGTATCTTTCCTACTCTTTTTGAGTGTCTTACACACTAAAAATGAGATACAGATATAAGACTTATTTCTCTGACAATGAAAGCTTGAGACGTAACTTGCCATTCCGTACCATGGGGGTATTTATACCCACCTTGATTCCCTTAAAGAACTTTAGACTACATTGGCTAAAGAGTGCGACATGAGTTGAAAACATGTTTTATTCTTCCCAGGTACAAATTCTCCCTGGTAAGAAATTCCAAAGCTTGCCATGGGGTTGTTGGTTGGCTTTCATTGCTTTCATTGGCTTTCATTGCTAGTGAAACCTATGTTGCTGTGTCATGCCACAAACAGAAAACTGAAGCGCCCTTTCCAAAGTCCCAACAAATAGCTGGGTATTGGTTTAGGTCTTATCTGTTTCTAACAGACAGCCTCATGCCTCGGAAATCTGACCTGAAAGTAAAAACTCAGCCCCAAGTATCTGCTGTCAACTGTGCAGAAAATAGGAGATGACAGCAAAGTCACTTCCACATGCTGAATTGGATCTCGTTCCTACATCTCCTAATGTCATTATTAGCACTCAAATACACTGTGTCAAGATGTGTCTGTACAGGGAGATGGACCAGGCACCATCAAATTTATCTCTTAGTTAATATGACAAGCTGGTTTTGATTCAGACTTCTGAATAGGGAGAGACTCTTCAGGAAAAGTATCTGCTCCATCACAAAGGTTTGTTTATGAATGTGGATATTAAATGGCTGGAAGCGGTTAGGAAAGGAATGTACTATGCATTTTCATTGAATTGCTGGAATCAATAGTGCAATATGAGTTGCTAAAAATGTTGGCATGAGCCTTAGTGCCCCTACTCCAAATAGTCAATGGTGCAAAGTGAAGAGTTTCAACAGAAGATCATCTGCAGGAAGAGAACTATCTGCTTCACACTTAGCCTTAACAGCTAATCCTAATTCTAAACCAACCACTTCAGCGTGGATTTGAGTGTATCAGATGGTTCTAGAACAACATTCAAAGGACAGGAGAAGATAACTGCGCCTGCAAAGATAAACTCAAGTAATTTCTTCACCGTTTTCTTTCTTTCTGACAAAACACAAGTGAATAACCAGACACAAAAGGCACTTAGCTACTGACAGACAGCAGTTCCTGGAAAGTCAGCCAAGTCGAACCCTGCAGCACTGAGAAGACAAAGGGTGTATCATCTAAATACAGTGACAGGGCCTAATAAATAGCAAAACCAGTTGTCATGACAGCCTGCATCTGTATGGCAAAGTTCAGAAGGCTATGAGAAGAAATGAAAGAAACTGCAATGAAAAGGTCTGCATTCTCATACACATGGGACTATTAACTAACTTAAAGAGAAGAAAAGGCTACTTAACTCCATTAATAAATGGATATCAATAAACTTCTGTTCTAAGCAGCAAGATTTTCCTATTACTTCATCTTTTTATGGCCTCTTAATGTCCATTTCATCCAGCTAAAGGCCAGGAAATCATTATTTGGTAGTGACAGCAGGGTTTTGTCCCATCTCATTAAAAGTGTACAGCTGCCAAACCAACGCTTATGAATGGTTAAATATTTGGGGGTTGGTTCTTCCTGTGCATGTGAAATGGCTGTAAGCCACTTATATTAATCACCCACCCAGAGGTGGTCATGCTTTGCCTTCTGGGCTCACAGATCTCTAACTAGCACAGGCTGGGTCTTGAAAGTGCTTAGAAATAAAGCAAAACCACCCCCATAATAATAAAAGGAATACAAACCCTTCCCCTCTTTAACATGGTTTAATCCTGGACAACAACAGCGAGTCTGTGCAGATATGAACACCCAGATTTCTTAACTTCTAGTAGCACAGGAAGTTAACCATGCTCAATGCGTATTTTAATGCCGAAAGCAAGTATGTCCCTACCTTGACAAAAGTGCATTTCACTTTTGGGGATGTCCGTTGTAAACATTTCAGTGGAATCCAGTACACAACTTCAACCCAGATTTTAAGCGTTAGCATGAAACACACAGACACAGCTTCCCATACCACACAATGGTGCTCTTTAAGAGAAGCATGCTATCATGTCAGTTCTGTGTGTATATACAAGACACACCAACTGTTGCCAGCTACAGGTGAGTGAACTCCCATCTCCTCAGCTCATTGCCAAATGAAGACTGAGCAACAGACTAAAGGGACAAGAAGCAAGAGACCAGCATGAGAAAAGAACTACACAGATCTCATAACCTTTCCCTCCTCTCTACTCCTCAATAACCTTGTCTATAAACACTTTGCTTGAATGTTGCTTCCAAAGGTTATAGTTTTGCCTGTTTGTCCAGTTCTAGGAGAAGAGCAAACCCTGTTGTTTTATATGAAGGTACAGGGAGGGCCAAGCACAGTCCATCTACCCTGCTCCCCCACCTCTCCTCTAAAGCTGGCTCTACTTTGCACAGAAGAACCAATCCAAACAAGGCTGCCTCAACCGTAGCAGCCTAGAAGAGATAAATCTTAATCTCAAGCATAATTTGGGGAAGGGGCAAGGGCAGAAGGCATAAGGACAAACTGGTCTTTGGGATAACCAATTAACCTAGGAACAGAAGAACAAGCTATCACTAGTCTTGCTCCGCATCTTCGTCCATCAATTGGTACCTCTTACACAACGTGAGTCTGCAGACTGATATTCCCCAACAATTGCACCAAAGATCAAATGAACTGTACGAAGATGGGGTTATGTATAAGCAAGATCACTTCTGTAGCAAAAGATGAACGCAACAAACAGGTATAGTTTTCCAAGTAGCTCTTTTCAAAGCCTGAGCAGCGACCAGGCACTATTCACAACCACAATGGCAAGAGACCGTTGTTCAAAAGGAAGTGATAAATGGCTTCTTACATTTGAGAAGGAGAACTGGCAGAAATTACTGAGTGGATGTAGAAGTTACAGTGTTTCTTGTAAGCTCCTGCATCTCTCTCCTGGCAGGGAGAACCTGAGCTTCCTCTTGCCTAGATAAGCAACTGCCTCCCTGGAATCACTGCAGAGCAGAGCTGGAGTTCGGATGGCTCCACTTTGGGCTCCTGTTGTGGGGTGGAAGGGATTTTGATACCAGATGAGTAAGTACAGGGGAACTGATGGTGGAGAAATAACTGGGAACTCAGTTCTAGCAGGGGTGGCATAACAGAAGCACACGTCCAGTGTAAGTCATCATTTGGTAGAGCTCCTTCCCCAAAGAACCCAACTGGTAAATAAGTAGAGGAGAAATTTATGTCAAGTACTTCTCGAATGCAGCAATAAAGAGGCAGCCAAATTCATCTACATTCCTTTCTCTTTATATTCACCAGACAGATAGGACTTAGAAAAACACAGAAGTCTAAACCACATGATTTTAAGCATATTAATCATTTCCTCAGAGGGACATATAGTTGTGAGGGTCATACAGCTACCCAAAGAAATCGACTGCATCTGCTTTTTGTCTCTCCGAATGACTTTCTAAGTGATGAATTACATGAAACAGTCACCTTCCCCCCATCCCTGCCAAGTCAATGGCTGTAACAGTAGGAACCAGAGAAAAGCGGTGAGAGCCAAGAATCAGGTAACTCAAATTGATGAACAAATTTATTAATTCAGATTTACAGAGGGTTATGGGGCCAATCCCAACCAACGGTAACAGTGCTCAGGGAAATGCACTGTTAACATCAGAACACAACCCCAGCATCCTCCCGCATGGGAAGGCACCACCAGCTCAAGATGGTGACGCTGCATCAATTACAAGGTGAAAAACAGGCACATGATGAATTATTCAGTTACCACAGATGAAGTAATGGGTCCACCATTTAGGAAACATGTCTCCACGCAAACACCTTGACCTTTAGGTCTGGCCTACAAATACCTTCTGCAGCTTTAGTGCCATTTATCCTTCAAGCAACTTGACAATCCTGTGCACAAGACAAGAACCAACCTCAGCAGGGTTGGTGAACCAGAAGTCATGAACTGCATAAGCTTCAGTCACTCAGGTTGATGCTTTTGCCTATCTCTAAACTCATCTAATCGAGTCCAAGAAGCAGGCACCCCATATTCTCTCCTTATCTCTACCCAAATCCACTTTGCAATTGGACCACCTGGCAAAATGGAGAAAAGGAAAGAGAAAGAGAACTGGGGGAAAAGGATAGGAATTACCTAAGAGAAAGATGAAGTCTGGTAAGGAATTAATGAAATCGAAACAATCCATATGGGTACTAAGTACTCTACTGCATCTTCAGCTCACACAGATCTCTAATTTAATAAACTCAGCAATTAAAAAGCTATTGCCTGGGCACACAAGACATGTGAATGCTTCCCTCAGCTGAGCAGCATCCCGAAGTTTTTACCTTAAGGAACCACTACATTTCCCTAAAATGATCTCATAAGGCTTTCCTGTACAGAGGAACCAGGCCCGCGCACGATGCACTACAAGAGCAAAGAAGCTCATGGAGAAACAGAGATTGATACGTGGTTTAGTATCCTTCACACTATAGACAGGCATAAAAATAGGCAAATTAGACAAATCACTTTTTTCCCCTTCCTTTTTTGTGTGTTTAGATAAAACATCAAAACAATCAATAGCACTTTTCAGACCAGTGAGTTTAACTGATGAAGACAACCATTAACACACAGTCATTTCTGAACCTGTAGATATTCATTGGTTTCTTTTAAAACCTATTCCTCATGTTGATGACTGCAAGGCTATTGGAAACCCAGGAAAATGGCTCTAGCCATTCTCAATACTCTCTATTCACTGTGTTTTACAACGTGTCTTGCACAGAGCTTCAAAGGTACCATACAGATCTAATGCAATGCAACCATCACCCCAGCACTGCCTGCCCTCAGGAGGTCTGGATTAGAGATGCTTTTGGCTTCTGACCATCTATGATCAAAGTACTATTTTAGTTGTAGTTTCCACAACCTGGAATGGCTGTGAGTATTCAGAACCTACCTACCTTAATTTTCTATCTCTAGAAATCCAGCTAGCTAGAAATTACTTTATATTCTATGTATTTTCCATCTATTGTGCCCGTGTATACAAACTGTAAGAGAAAGACAATTAACATCATTTTAAGGAAAGATAACTTCAT
Source organism: Agapornis roseicollis (assembly GCA_002631895.1). Taxonomy (NCBI): domain Eukaryota; kingdom Metazoa; phylum Chordata; class Aves; order Psittaciformes; family Psittacidae; genus Agapornis; species Agapornis roseicollis. The sequence goes on from NDXB01017724.1 coordinate 165,965, forward strand.
TTGAAGCATTCCAGAGCATGCTGCTGGGTTTGGTGTTGGCTGGTTGTTCTTCTTCAATCAAACTTGAGTTTCACTTTAGAACTGAGATTTTCACTTGTACCTCACGGTAGGAAGACCTCATGCAAGACAAAAAGAGTGTCACAGCCTCAGACAAAGTCAGGTCCATGGGTATCCTCAAAGTTAGTTGAATCACTCAGACCCAGGCTTTGAAAACAAACCAATCCACAACTTATTTATATGTACTCTGCCAGAGAAAAGGCCTATTCCAAGTCAGGGAAGATTATAGCCTTACTATTGGTGATTTGCCTAAGAGCTTTACAAATACTCAAAGTAATAAAAGAAACAGCATTCTCTGTATTGAATTTCTAACTAGCAAATGTTAATTTTGCTTTAACTATTTGCTCAATCAATGTGGGGTTTCCGACCCACATATAATGTTATCAACAAACCACATCATTGCCTAAGGGGGAAAAGGGCAGAGAATTAATTCAACAAAAGCACTCTTTCTAGCTATAAACATATATATTTGTGGTCAATATTTAATGGTATTTATGTAGCAACATTTCTGCAGTTCAGTTTATGCACCCTGGGCACCACAGTCCCAGTGAAACAACACAAACAGCTACTTCCATTTGCAACAGTTTGATTTCTGAGGAGAACATACAATTAGCTACAATATAGACTCTGCTGTTGTTGTTGAGACACCCTGATGCTTAAGAAATCATTCTAGGAAGAAACCAGCAGGAAGCATGCTTTTCTTTTCAGTTTGTAGGTACAGCAGAGCAAATTCATATCATGTTTCTTCCATCTGTTAGTTGATCCACTTACGCAGAAGGTAAAAAGGACAAGCTAGAGACCTATGCTGATATTCCCATCCTCACTTTACGTCTCAACAGACACGGTGCCTTCAAGGGAGGGACCAGATACTCTGTCCCCATGGGGAGCTTCAAAAGCCTCCAAAAGAAATGGTGATAAGGGCATGGTGGTGGCTGCAATCAGAATTCTCTGTGGACGCCTTGGTACAGTGCTTAAGTGACAAGGTTGTGCCACTCAACGGTAAAGGCTGCAACATCCAGGGAGCACTTCCCAGGGTGCTTGTGTGGTGCAGAGGAAAGGAAGCCCAGAGCAGAAACTTGATGTTCCTGCAAGGAAGTTAACTGGAAATAGAGGAATTTGAGCAAACAAACAGTCCTCGGCTGTGCTGAGTGATAGCAGACTGAATAAAGCTAGCCAAGGCTCCAGTAGCTGTGTGAAGGAACTGTACTTCACAAACAGAAAGGTCACAAAGGACAGCTATTTGCAGGTCATAGGACCAAATCTGTGCTGGATTCAGTGATGCTCGGAAGGCAGCAAAGGCCAAGAGGAAGCTACAACGAATCTCTTCCTTGCATAAAGATTTTGATACTGTTGTGTTTGAGAAACAAATGTCTGGGGAGCATTACTACAAACACTAGGAAGAGGTTATTCCTTCCTACCAGCAGCCTGGTCAAACAGCTCAGTAAGTATGAAACCAAGCTGCACCGCAACAGCAAGACCTTCCTCAGCAACAGCAGTGACCGAACGCTGGAATCCAAACATATGATCACAGTCACCAAGTGACTGGCTGAGCCCTGGGGACTCTCTGAGAGCACATCCTCATCCTAAGGCAAAAGCTGGGTAATTCAGCTTTACTCAGCCTGCGACCTGAGCAGGCTAGGTTACACTGGAGAAGGGTAAAGTTAGCCTGAATTCTGCACCTTGTGCAGTGCAGAGACATGCACTTGGCTCAACTGGCACTGTAGTTTGATAACCCATGGGACCTCAATACACAAGCATCTAAAACGATCTAATAGGTGCAGAGGTGCAGGTAGTTCAGCACTCAGCCTCAGTGGAGGTGTTGGTCAGGGGGAGCACAGCAGCCACAGTTGCTGGATTACCGATGGCAGCGGACGCGTTCCTGCCTATTGGTATTGATTTATGGACATGTTGCCCAGGAACCTACACAAGCTTTGAAACAAACTGCTTCTAAAAAACCCCAACACGGTAAAAACCACAAAACCCCAAAAAAACCCACACCCCAAACTCATGTGGAACTTCCCCCTAGCATCACTGAGCATCTCTGCCCCAAGCGCTCCCAGTTACACTGCTCCAACCAAGTGGTCACACTGATTTCCTGGGTTCAGTGTATTAGGAACTTCATAACAACAGCTTGAGCATCCTTTGTAAGGCTCTATTCTAATTCTTTATGAGATTTTGACCTACCCTGTTTTAAGGACTCTCCTTTCCTGCTCCTTTGAGCAGGCTTTCCCTTTTCCAGCAGCAGCCCATTGTGCTGCAGCCCCCTCCCCTGGCATTTCTATCAACCTGGGGATGATTTTGTTTTCCCTTTTTATTGTGGGACTATTTGGAGGCTTCTAATAACTTGATTAAAATAACTGTATTTTTAATAGCCTTTTGGGACCAATTCTGTAAGGGTTTGCTGCCCAATTGCCTCATTTTTCTACATACCCTATAACTGAAACCAAATGACCGTGTGCTGCATGTATCTATTCTGCTTTCTTCAGCTATTGAGTTCAACCTAAACCTGTGATGGTCACCAATTACCGAGCAGCTCCAGTGCACCAGTCTGGAACAGTATCTTTCTATATGCACCAGGTGCCCCGGGAAGCATCCACTTCACACATCTGGATGCATCCCTTCTGTCTCCCATCCTGATGAGGCACCAACCCCATTCTCTATGAGGCCCTTGTGGAAGCCTCCCACTGGTGCTGCCTGTCCTGAATTTGCAGCTTCTCTCCTTTCATTTCGCATCTCCTGAGCACTATTACAGGTCTGGGCAGGGGGCTGCTAACACAATCTTAGCACTAGGCTTTTATTACAGCACAAGATCCCTGCCCATAGGGCTTCCACTGGCCTGCTCTTCTTCTATATCTTTATGCTATTGTACTATATGTTTCACATACAGTGCCACTCCCCTGCCTGTATATCCCTCTCATCTTTCCTATAAAGCTGCTATAGCCTGGCAGCATTGATTATACTCCTTCCACCAGTGCTGGTTTTTCAAGCGTGCCATTTCATGCCAAAGCGTCCAATTCCCTCATATTTTAGGCCTTCAAGCATACGGGGCAGCACGTGCTTTTCCTTTCCTCCATCTCCTCACACTGCTTGTTGTAACTGCTATTGCAGATGCTCGATGTTCTTCCTCTTCTTTGCCCTTTACAGTGCTGTTCTGTGTACCTCTGGAAACCAGCCATGCTCCCGCTGCAGCCCCTTCCTACCCCTGAAGACATCCCTGCTACATGAGCACCTTAGTGCAAGAACACACTGATAGCAGTCACCTCTGAGACATCAGGGCACTGGAAGACACAGAGAGCAGCTCTATGGAGCTATAACACTTGACAGGTGAAACAGGGGATTGAAGAGCAACAAAGAAAACACACTGAATGGGCAATGCCAGGCTATATGAAACCAGCCTGATAACACTAGTTCAGTTTAACTACTATTCATCACCAAATCAGCACAATCCTGCCTGCATTCTGCATTCCTTCCCTATCCACCTGTCACATCAAGCACTCCTTGCTGACACCTGAATTTTATGGCTGCAACATGGCATTGTCATGGTTTCATGGTTTCACCCAGAGACACGGCTGTTCTCTTTGTTAGCTACCCACTAAAGCCATTTGTTTCTATCAAAGCATTTGGGAAATCAACTAATTCCTAAGAGCTGTCACAGATGCAACCAACGTGCTGGGATGTATCAGAAGAGGAACTGGAAACAGAGGTTTTAGCAAATGAACTGGTACTTTGACAGTAGCAATTCCATTTCAGTGGGAGAGATTTGCTTATCGGATTGGTTTATCCACTTGTTTCACTACTCATTGAACTCTATTGAAGGAAAGGCACCGGAACAATTTGAAAGTACTCTCTTTAATTGTTCTTTAGGACCGAATTGATAACCATTGCTTTTCCAGAAACAGACACTACATGCAGCTTCTTTCCCCCCTTATAATTAAAGGGTTTGGTATTCCAATAGCTATTTTGCTATTGCTGGTACTAAAATGATGTGGAATTACTCTAAAAAGAATCTCTCTCCATACGGATGCAGGTATTTCCATACTATATCACTACCATTTTTTACTCTTGCTACAGTCAGCATTTCAGTTTTTCTTCTTATAGTGGACCAATAATATTCCCCCCGGCACATCTCATTCTCTCCAACTGACATCAACTATATCCCTGTAAAGCAAAGAATGTGGATTGAGAAGCAGTCACCAGCTCTCCTTGCATTAACAGTCTGAGCTTACACGTTTTAAACAGCTTCATTATTCCTACTTTCTACCTGAGAACCTTCCCTCCGAGGTACTGGGCTCAAGAATTGGATTCAGAAGTTCAGTTTCCTGCGTTAACAGGGAAATCCCAATTCTCAGTCATCAAGATCACAGTATCACACAATCAAGCAGGCTGGAAAAGACGTTCAAGATCATCAAGTCCAACTGTTACCAAGTAGGGGAAAAACTAAGGGGGAAAAACACCATTAAGTTTCCATCTCCGTAACTATTAGCACAAGCCTGACTCAAGTTAAAACCTGCACTCTGCAATGATGGTTTTGAAGTGATAATGGGAAGAGGGAAAGGCCTGTTATCATGAGCACAAAGTGCTCATCTGCTGTCTAGGTCTTCCTGAACCTCTCCCCTAACATTTAATTTCAAATGCTTTCAGCTCTTAAATTCACCTTCCAAAATCAGTAGGAGGTTAAAGCAGGACCCAATGGGAGGTTACATTTATTTAATATTCAGCCCTTTCTCAGATGAAATACTGCAGTCTATCCTCACAGGTATTTGTCAAACCATTAGAGCAATGGTTTATAGCTATTACATGAAATTGTAGTTCTATTTGTAACTACCATTGACAGAGGATAAGCAAAGTGCATTCATTTTCTCTGAAAAAACACCCAATTCCTTGCCACAGAGCAGTGAGGGACCGTGCCCCATTAACTGGTTGAAAGCTGCAAGCCAAGGCGATGCTAATAAACACTGCTTAGCAAACAGGAACCTGGATCTCTAACTCCAGCACTACTGTTCACACCTTGCAGTGCTATGGTTCACTGCAGATGTAACCTAAGAGCTCCGCGGCACGACCCCAGTTCCTACCCTCAGCTATTATCAGCACCAGTAAACTAGTATTCATAACCAGATGCAGAAATTCCTTATTAAGAGCCAGCACATTTAGTGTGTATTATTGCACTTACATTGCTCTGGCATCCATTAGAAAAAAAACAGCTCATCAGGAAGAAGCAGTAATAACATCATAAAAACCACAGAACCATCAAAGTGAACCTGTCACATGTGCAATCTCTCATGTGCAATTTATCTGCAGTGCAATGTACACAGCTTCCACTGCCTCTGGATCCCAGTTTCACATTTGCTGTTCTGCGCCGAGATTTATTTCTAAGGTGTTTAATTTTGATTCTTCCCTCAGTAAAACCGATGGAGAATTTGGAGGGGGAAACAGAAAACAATGCATTGCTTCTCTCTGAAAATAAAATAATGCTAAAACCAAATTAAACACTCCTTGCAGAGAGAAAACTTCACTAAATGGCCCAGAATGACACACGCTTGAGTTGAGACCACGTAAAGCGGCTGCACAAGGAGGTGCGATTTCCGCATGTGTCAGCTCTAACTGAACACTGAAATAGAGATATTGTCTCAAACTTTTCCTTTATCTTCCAACAGGCATCTGAAGTGTGATTGAGGCAACTGAGATTAATACCTTAGCGCGGCTGAGCACTTTGACTTGCCGTTCTTCCTGGCAGTAGATAAAAGAGCAGTGAGTATTACTTGTTGCTGCTAACACTTTGAAAGCTGCCCTTTCATTAAAGGGGAACCCGATTGGAAGCACTGCCTTTAATGAGAACACCCAGTTCATGAGAGAATTCCTTGATTTCTCAATTAAAACAAGCCCTCACACTTAATGTCTTGTTTCTTTCCTCGGGAATAGTTTCATTTCCTATTTTCCTGTCAGGTTTTGTAATTCTGCAGCCAAGAAGTAACTACGGATAAGAACAACACGGACTTGGGGAAGTGCTGCTGCAGAATGCAAACAGAATGGCAAAGAAAGCACGTTTGCTCTAATGCTGGAAGCCAGACATCTGTGCCAGACCCCGACATTCCATCTGCACTGCCTACCGCTGACTTCTCACACAGGTTTATGATGCTGGAGAAATACCAGCATTAACTGATGGCTCTTCTGCTCCTGTCCCATTGGGCAGCTGGGAAAGCTGCTGGCAGAGGAGGGCCTAAGATACCTTGAAACAAGGTGATTCAGTGGCCTGAGTGTCACTGTGTCTCTAAAGGCACACTGCAAGGGGGTTGGACTGAGCGACCTCTGAAGATCCCTTCCAACTCAAGCTGTTCTATGATTCTAAGAGTCACCTCGACACCATAGCAGCTTGCTCAGCCGGAGTCGAGCACAGGGCCCTGGAAGCACAGCCAAAACCTGAGCTCCTCAGAGGTGAGGGCAGACTGGCAGCGTAAGGGTTATAAATACTGAGCATTCAACTGCTAGTTTGCTTCTTGCCCTCTGATAAGCAGAAACTAAATTGCTTTTCTGTTGCATAAAGTATATTTCAAATTCAATTGCTTACCTCATTCATTCAGGAAAGCGAGACCTCGGGTTTAGAGGAACGAGAGCCCACAATACAAATATACTATATTAAACATACAACAGACTTGTGAAAAATAACCAGAACACACTATTGATTTTAACCTTCAATATCAAGGTATTCTCCAGCGATCTCGACTGGATCCAGGCTGTAAGAATTTCCAATTATTTGAATTCAAATATATATGGGATAAGCATTTAGTTACCAACATCCACCATAAAACATGTTTCCAGTTGTCATTAGGGCACTATTACTGTGTGGAATTGAACGTGCCGCTGCTGCCAAGCTCACTGCCACCAAAGCGAGAGCATCCCCAGGGCAGGCAGCCGCAGCAGTGCAGATGTGCCACCAACAAGCCCATAATGGAGCAGGGAAGAGACCAGGACCAGTCCTTGTGTGCTCAGCTGGATGAGGCACCCACCTGCACCTATGAGCTGCTCAAGGAACGTTTATCACGTTAATTGCATTATATATGCCCCATCCCTGGCAGTGTTCAGGGTCAGGTTGGACAGGGCTTGGCGCAACCTGCTTCAGCGGAAGGTGTCCCTGCCCATGGCAGGGGGTTGGAACTGGATGAGTTTTAAGGTCCCTTCCAACCCAAACCATTCTATGATTTTAGATGAGGATCCAGTTACAACCCTGGGGAGTTCAGTGTCTATGTGGTGAAAGGTTACCTTGGAGCGGAAAGTGTAAGCGTACTTTACGTTCCTCAGGACCAACAGTACCAGCAAGAGGGTTTCTGCTTCTTAACTTCCAAGCTCTGTGATTTATTTATTCTAAGGGTGATTCTAATGAACCCTCTAAAGGTAAAAGTAATACTGTAACTTGTAATAGTTTTACAGCTGCATCTTTATAGCCAAAACCGAACGTACATCATCTTGCTTTTGTAAACTGAGCTAATTTTGAACACTCCAAGCAGGTTCTAATAGGTGTCATTACGGAGAAGCTGCCACAAATGTCTGTGGGTTTGCTTTGCAGAGGGAAGATAGGCCTCTGAATTTGCCAACATCTTTCTCGTTTCCCACGCTGAAAACCTTGATCTTATATTTTTTCTTAAAGTTGTGAAAGGACTTTGAGGACTTTGTATGCCAAAGAGAGTTTAGAAAACAACAATGCTTTGAAGAATATCCTTCTAACAACAGTAGAAAGAAGCATGTTTTAGTGCATTCCCATGACACTGCCAAGCAGTGGCAGCAATAATCCTTCATGGCACTGTGTAATGAAAAAAGCACAAGAAAGAAGACAATTCACTGTAGTTTTCCTTTAGAGTGCTATAAAATGCAGCCACACTCACACGACAGCATGTGTGTGTCTATGCGTCCCTTAATAAAGCTGCTCGGAAGGGCAATACAGCACGTACCATGGAAACAGGGGTTGCCATGGAAAAGAATGCTTTTTAGTGGCTAGCAGGAGAAATGAGGGCTTCATTCCCCCCTTTCCCATTTCTCTTTAATAAACAAACATATCCGTGTAACTATTGACATCAGCAGAAAAGCATCAGTCTGACTGAGAGCTCAGACCCGCACATGCACGAGGGAGCATTTTGGGCATTAGGGCTGCAGTGATTTGTGCAGCCCTGTGCTTCCAGAGCAGCTTTCCAGCTACCTCTCCCAGCACACCCTGCCGCGGGCTGTGCTGGGGACGTGTGTCCTTCAAAGCACAGCAAGGGCCAGAGCCACAGCGAGCCGCAGGAGAGCCGATCCGCAAGTCCCTGTCCCTCACCTATTCAATCCTCATGTAGACAGTGCCAGAACCTTCTCCCTGCCAGAACCTTTGCTTTAGTATGAAACATCTTCTGTTTAAATGCATGTGGTGCTACAAACGAATGGAAAGCATTCATCAAATTAACTTAAAGCACATTGGTTTGGGGACATGCTGAAAATGAAGTACAAATTGATGTGTTTCATCTACCTTATTCATTAAAATGGCATTCTTGATGTCCTCATGTTACCATAATCTCCTCCAAAGCACTGGACAAACAAGTGCATTTGATTATCACTCTTTCCTCACTAAAGAACAGGGGTTTATTAAAGAGATCAATCACTTGTGTACAGTTTAATAGCCAGAGCTGTGCATGTAAGATGGAACTTGTTTCAATAGTCCACAACTCCTGGCGTACAGAGGGGCATCTAAAACCATTTGTTGGCTTTAATAAAACACAATTTTTCTCAAAGCCAGCAAACACCCTTTTAGAATTAGTAATCTGAGACAGAACAGCAGTGCTTAAAAGAAACGAATTCTAATAAAAGGAACAGAATCAATCCTGTTTGTTTACCTCCACAAGAGCCCTACACTTGTAACCAGAGACACAAGAAACCACTTTACATGCCTAATGCACTGCGTTTCTCTTACTGAATCACACTTACTGTGGAAGCAGTCTTTTGAGGCTTCTAGCTGTGTTGGAGTAATTGGAGGATTGCTGCTTGTAATGAATGGTCTCCTTATAATCGAGGCCAAAGTGTTAAAAACTTCATGTCAGGGGCAAAAATATACAAGGGGAAGCTTTCTGGGCACGCTGCTTACCAATCTGAAATACAGTGTTTTACTAAAAGGGGATGCTTCTTCCTAGGCTATTGCTATAGTGTAATGAAGTTCTGTCAGCAGAGGAAAGAAATGTTATGTACTAACTCTATTGGATGTTACTATAGGCTGCAACAGCCCTTCTTTTATGATAAAAGGCTGAAAAGGAGTCTAACATTAAGATCACACCTTTGAAGACTTGCTGTGTGGAGACCTCCTAGCAGCCTTCCAGTATCTGAAGGGGGCCTATAGGGATGCTGGGGAGGGACTCTTCATTAGGGACTGCAGTGACAGGACAAGGGGGAACGGGTTCAAACTGAAACAGGAGAGGTTTAGATTGGATCTAAGGAAGAAATTCTTTGCTATGAGGGTGCTGAGGCACTGGAATGGGTTGGCCAGGGAGGTTGTGAGTGCTCCATCCCTGGCAGTGTTCAAGGCCAGGCTGGATGAAGCCTTGGGTGCCATGGTTTAGTGTGAGGTGTCCCTGCTTATGGCAGGGGGGTTGGAACTGAATGAGCTTAAGGTCCTTTCCAACCCGAACTCTTCTATGATTCTACTTTTCACAATCAAGAGCTCAGCCCCAACACTGGCCTGCTCCTTCAGTTCCAGAAACGTTTCTCATTAGATGAAAACTTGGGAGTCCATTGACTGTCAAGCTTCTGAGAGTTCCCATTCAGCTTTGAACCATTCAAGCTCTGTAACAAAATTACCTGTCTAATCTGGGAGAAAACACTCCCTGTAGCTGCCTATGCTGATTAGGTAGTGGGTTAGAAAGATACAAGTTACTTCAGTAACATTTCAGAAGCAAATAGCCTTCGATAGCTACCAGCAACTACAAAACCCCGCGAAGGTGATCAGGAAGAGCTTCCCAGCTACTGAAAGGGAATCCAACAAAAACAAAAGGAGAAGAGAACCAATCCTCCACCTCCTCTCGGCTGCTCCTGTTGCCAGTGATTATGGCAATATTTCACAGGGAACATATGGCAATGTTTATAGCCATCAGGCAGCACTTCACAGAAGCTGCGACACCATGTGTCCACCAACTAGCCTTTCTGATTGCCATTAATTAGAGAAGCAGGAGGCACTTCTTAAATAACACTTAGTTGCAGAGATTCCTGAAGTTCCATGGCCCATGCACAGGACTAAGCGACAGGGAAGTCCATTAAAGCTGTAACAAGCCCAGTACTGCAAGTCTGTCCTTGACGAACAAGACCCAGTATAAACCTCCTCTTTCTAAGGAGCGTAAGAAAGAGAAGAAGTACAATAAGCCATTCAGGGTGGTAACGTGGAAGCCTGCAACAATAAGAAAGTATTTAAAGGCCTTTAACGGGCCATTTTATGAACCAAATGCTGCAGAAAAGCTGCCACAGTGAAAGCTATAGCAGTTGTTTTACAGTTGCCATGCCCAAGAGAACGCGTATCAGAATTACACAGGGATCTATTAAGGAGCCCAGACTTATCAGACACAGTGTGGCAGTCATTTCAGGATTCCTGTTTTAATACAAGCAAGTAACAGAGGAAAACTGTGGATAATAAGCTACCTCATGGGCTTTCATACAGAAGTGGGAAGCTGAACTTTCCCAGCCAGCCCCTGCAGTTAAATGAGGCTCTTCCACGTAGCAGCACCCAGGGATGAGGCAGTGGCAGGGGTAGGCAGCACAGCCCATCCCCCCCCCCCCCCCCCCCCCCCCCACCCCCCCCCACCCCCCACCCCCCCCCACCCCACCCCCCCCGTAAACG